>CAIGRO010306458.1:0-15639 GCA_903798355.1 Fraxinus baroniana | reverse complement strand
TACAATTTATTTACAAATTATTATCATCATTCTATAATCTATACTATTCTACATTTTATTTTTACATTGTCGAGTTATAATCTTGATTTTACAATTTATTTTCTGCACTACTACATAATCTTCATTCACTTCTCAATTCTACTTCAAGTCTTCAACATTTAATTTCAATTATTCACAAATAGATCCACGATCATTCATTGAAAACTTGTTCGGCGTCGGAAGCAAAACACCTGCCCAAAGTCAATTTGGGAACGAATTCGCCGGTCTAAATGAATTACCCAATCCAGAAAATATTCAAGATTTCGACGTTCATAAAGGTAGTCATCCAATTGATTTGGATGATGTTGATGCTAGTCGTCCAATTGATTTGGAACATGATGAAGAACTTGAAGTAGATATTCTCGATATAAGAGGAAAGAGAAAGGGGAAGAAGCATGCAANATATTCAAGATTTCGACGTTCATAAAGGTAGTCATCCAATTGATTTGGATGATGTTGATGCTAGTCGTCCAATTGATTTGGAACATGATGAAGAACTTGCAGTAGATATTCTCGATATAAGAGGAAAGAGAAAGGGGAAGAAGCATGCAAAATGTTGGGACCATTTTAAATTGGTTCAAACTAGTCGTGTCATCGTTGGAGTTCCAGAAAGTAAAACAGTATGTAAAAATTGTCAACAACGATTGACATGGCAAAAATGTATTCGAACCACCCAGCTCAACTGTCACAACAAAACATGTGCGACCAAACATGGGCTTCTTCCAGCTGGTCAAACGCAACTACAATTTGGTAGTCCAGGTGCGGAGCTACGACTATGCTACTTTCTACGTGGATGTATTCGAAGGAGAAAGCTTAAAAGGGAATTTTGAAGTTCGTTGCCATGACTGAGTTGCCACTAGCAATAGCGGACAATCAACATTTTGTTTCCTACGTCAAACAATATCTTCAATCGAGGTACGTTGGGGTAAGTCGAAATATTCTTTGTTCTGATACAATTGAGTATTTTCTTAATTCAAAGAAACTATTGATTACAGATTTAGAAAAATATGGGAGTGTGATATATTTATCAGATATGTAGGAGAGGATTAATAAAAGAGGTTACATAGATGTGCACACTATATAGATTCACTTTGGGTCTTGTATAAAAAAAAATATTGTTTTTAAAATTATTGAGTTCCCGTACAATGCCCAAAATACATTTAATACTATTATGAACATTATTAGAGAATATAAATGAGAGGGTAAAATTCGTTCTACTACGTTCGACAACGCTAGTGTAAATAAGCCTATTATTGATAGATTGCATAGGGTACTTCAACCCTATTTCGGTGGTTATTTATTTCATATTCGATGTATTTGCCATATTTTTAATTTAATAGTACAAGATTGTTTAAAACATGTTAAAGATGAAATACAACGAATTAGGGATGCACTAGTCTATATCACGATTGCACCTAGTAGAAAATAGGCATTTGAGGAATTTTGTGGCGAAGCTGGGGTGTCGCATACATAAACCTTTTATTAGTGACGTAGGGCATAGATGAAACTCCACATACTTATTATTAAAATCATGTGAAGATTTCAACCATTTAATTACCGAATTTTATAAATGTAGGCCTATGAGAGATGACGACGATACTATTTTAAATGAGTACAACTGGCATTTAGTTTTTAAAATTTTAAAAAAATTTGACAAGTTTTTATGATTCTACAAATATTTTGTCTGTTGTTTATTATCCTACTAGTTGTATGGTCGTTGAACATTTGTATGTAATTGGTAAGGTTGAATGTCTGTATGTAATTGCTAGGGCTTTTCATAGATTTAAAGATGATCCCGATTTTAGTTTATATTTTCCATGGAATCAAAACTTAAAAAATATTGTGAAGACTTGTCCATATTATTTCCGTTAGCATGTCAGTACTTGGGAAGTATATTAAATACGGGTACTAAATTTGTTATTGATCAAATTTCAAATGCTTTAACTTTTAGCGTACCTATTACTTATAGGAATTTGGAATAACTTTATGTTAAATGTATGAAGTATATGCTATACGAATGGGTACACATATTACTCGTATACCCTCCGGCCCTACAACTACTCCTCCCACTAATATTGGAGATGATGACGCTGAACTCATATAGATATGATTCAACCGCATATGCATTTGGTTTCTCTAGTAGTAGTAGTAGTAGTTTGTCTTCCATTGCATATACTGGTAATAGTCAAAATGCGTTGCCTGCTGCATTAATTGATTACTTTAATCATAATATGTCTAGTAACAATGCAATTAGGAAACATTCAGAAGAACTAATTGATTTCCGACGAAGGTAAGAACGCCGATATGGTAGTAGTTTTTGCAATGACAAAAGATCTACTCCGGTTAGCGCTGTAGCTTCGAAGTCTACTTTTAGTGTTGGGAAGAGGGTTCTCTCTGAGGTCAGAAGTTGACTAAAAGAAGATATTTTTGAAGTATTAATGTGCGTAAAGGACTAGAAAGACGCTCATTATCGGTTGCAAGATAAATATGTCGAAATTGCATGTAGTCAAGTAAGTGATATTTAATACATTTATAATTTTTTCAAGAAATTATAAACGTAACAAGTTGGTCTGTACAATTTTTATCTCCGCCTACTCGAAAATCGAAATTGAAGTAGCCGGTCCCAAGCCTAGATAAAGGATGAGGGTTTATCTTTTTTTTTTTTCTATTATTTTAAAAAATAAAAATGTTTTGGAAAATGTACATTTAAAAAAATGTTTAGAAAATGTGTGTGTATATATATTTTAGGTTTAGCCTCTGTTTGTCTACTATTTTTCAAAAGATTGATTTCTACAGTAATTAATCTCCACCACACATTCAAATAATAAAATATTCTACACACAAATCAATAAAGTTTCTTTCAATTTTAACCACACATTCTTCAAAAAATACTATTCAAAACGTCATTCTTTCTCCCATAATGGGTGACAAACAAGCAATTAGTGTAGTATAAAAAAAAGAGCTGGGCTAGGCTCCCCGAGTACCGATTTTGGGCAAGCTCGGGGCATAAGCTGAGCTCACCCAAAATTCTACGAGCCGAGCTTGTGTGGGTAAGGGCTGAGCAGAGGCCCATTTCACCCCTACTTTTATCATTGTTAAACTGACCAGTGAACCCAATACCTCCCATAAAGAAGTAAATAATTAATAAATGAATGAATAATATTACGTTAGATTGTCTGAATAAAGATCAAATTAAGTGTAGAATTATATGTTAGAATAATTCTATTATGTAAGCTTCTATTTGATTGTGATTTTTACAGGTTAGAGTTATGGTTTGCAATAATACTGTAATTAGGCTCACTTTGTTAGTGATCACTTGGGCCGTTGTACACCTTACGGGCTTTATTATTATAACGTGGTAATTTTAAGTATGTGGGCCAGAATTATGTAAACCCTAGTTAGGGTTAGAGTCGGTAAGGTCTCCTCTCCTCTCCATATCGTTTATTGGCTTGCCCCATTGACGGCTTATTATTTTTGAGGAGCAAGGAAATGAAGATCTAGCTGATAATATTCATACATAACAATGTCTTCTGCAAGTATGAATTTCAAACTATTAATTCAGAATATGTGATTCTTGTTCTTAGCATGATTATTGAATAATTACAACAATTGGTATCAGAGCGGACATGCTAAGATTAGAATCTTTTAAACAAAAATAAAATTATTTTTGAAATTCTGTATTCTCTCTTGCTCATCCATCGATGCATATATATTTTTTGCAATTACCACTAAGATAATTAAAATATGGCCACTGTTCAATCTGCCTTTCAATTAATTGTGTATCCACAAACATTTTACATACACATATATATGCATATAGAGAGAGGGAAAGTTTTATGCTTTTGGTTTTCACTATAATATTCCCTCATCATCATAGCAGTCTTCGTCTCTGCCCTTGTTCTTCTATTTTTTGTTGTTGTATTGTTATTAGTACTATTATTGTGACCGTGTAAAAGCCGTATATTGTCACCGCAAGCTGTAGCTTTCCCATCTGTGCGTATGTGTGTTGTACGAAAATATGTTTCGCTTTTAAAACTACCGCAAGTGCACGATTCATTGACAAGTAATAAAGTAGAATTTTAGAGTTCCGAATATTGTCCCACAAAGATTGATTTAGTTTCATTTCACTTACCGAGACCTTAACCGAATCTATTAAAATAGAGATGATTATCAAAGCTTATGACTAAACTATGATTAAGTTGAAATTTAAACCAACTTTACTAACTAAATGCAAATAAATGTTCAAATGCAAATTGAATGTTTTCTTATGAATTATAAATGAGCACTAGGATCACGAATCCCCATGCAATGCTTACCTTGAATTTAGTTCTACAACATTGACAACATGCTTGATAATTTGATCTTGATAATTTGAAGAATCAATGATTCTAATCTTTCCAACATTCTCTCTCGAGAATTGTTGGACCTATTCCTGTAAATCACCCAACTATATCTTTATGACAAATGCAAATTCAAAAGAATACATGTAGTTTTATGATCACTTAGAGATGCACACAAAGCACAGGGTTATATATCTATTCCCTATCGGACCTTACGATAATTAATACCTCATCAAATCTATTTTTCTTCTCTTGAATGCATGAAATAGATCACTACACTCACACAATCACATGCATAATAATTGTGGAAACATTAAGTGAATAAAAAATCATTCAAAACTCAAAACATGTTTTAATTGTCAAATATTGCAAAACTAAAATTCAAAGTTTACATAGAAAGGTTCATCGATCTCCTAGCACAGAAATAACTAGTCTAACATGGAAAAAAGAATAAAATACGAAAATAATATAAGAAAAGACATCACCAAATAACAATTAAGCTTGAAAATCTAAGATTCTTCTTGTTGTGCCTTGAAATCCTTGCCTCAAGATCTCCTTCAAAGTGTATACTAAGTTTTTTAACTCATATGACACTTCTCGCTTCGTTCTGGATGGTTTTAGACTTTTATACTCGACCAAGATTCATTACCTAAAGACTTTTCTAGCAATTTTTGACTCGGGGATCCTCTCACCTAAATTAAAACTCAAATTGACTATGTCATTTAGTTTAGCATAGAAAATATCAAACATCTCATCATCTGCCATCCTTATCTTTTCAAACCTAGTGGTTAACATCTGCAGTTTAGAATTCTTAACATTCTAGTTCCCGTATGTGTGGTTTCTAAGGCTGGACATGGGTCGGTTCTGTTTTGAACCAACCCAAAATTTTCGGATAATTAATAAACGGAACCGTCGGATTCAAATAAAATTATGGAACCATTCGAGTTCGGTTCAGTTCTATTCGGTTCTATACCATAATTAATTTTTTTTAAGATTTACAGTAAGTCAGTAACACTAAATAAATACAACTAATGACATGTTCACTCGTAACTTTTACAAATTAACATAACCAAATTTAAAAACATATAAATAACAAGTTGTTGTCGTCGTCCAATAAGGATCTTCAAATTCTATTTTAATGCTTATACTGCACTCAGAGATCTGATCAGTAGCTACCACCGTCGATGAAATGAAGGAGCTTCAAAATTGATTTGGGAATGGGAATGCAGGTTTCAAAATTATCAAATGATTTGGGTTTATACAGAAGTGGGCGTGCTGTTTACCAAATGAAATTGGAATGGAAAGAGGAAGAGAAAGGATAAGGCTCAAATGTTGGGCTAACAAAAAATAAATTTGGCTGGACTTGGCTGGTTTGTTTAATTAATTTGCTAATTTGTTTAGAAAAAGTTAAAAAATAAATAAATTAATTAAAAATTAAAAATTAAAAAAATTATTTAGATTCAATTCTTATTCGATTCTTCGGTTCTTGGTCTAGAATCGAGAACCAACCAAAACCCATCAGTTCTTGATTCAGTATTTAACTTATGAAGAATCACTTGATTCGGTTCGGGTTTGGATTCGGGTTCGATTTGGTTCGGGAGTTTTGTCTAGCCCTAGTGTTTTCTAAAATATTCTAAACTTCCTTAGGAGTTTTACACATCGATACATGCCTAAACTCTTGAGCAAACATAGCCATGAACATGGCATTAATTACACTCATCTAGATTCGTTTTCGACCACGGTGAAATATTAGTGGGTGTAACTATACCATCAACAATTGTTGAAGTTGGAGTCCAACCATTTTGAACACTAATCTAATTATGTTCATCCAAAGCCTTAAGAAAAGCTTTCATTCGAACTTTTCAGTTTGGAATATTTATTGGTAGGGTAGGAAAAAGATAGGCCGGGAAAAAAACCTTTAAAACGCGAAATAAAATATTCTCGTATAACCCTGTCGCTCGAGCTAGAGCTCAGCGATGGTCGAGCAACAGGCTATCGCTCGAGTGAATGAGGGGCGACAGTCTAGATATACAATTTTTATTTTTGTAGCTTGAACCAACCCTTGGCGACAGTTTAGCGAAAATTTGTGTCGTTTTTCTCCTTATTCCAAACTCGAAACCCTATACCTATTTAACTAACTTTTAAACAAATTGCACATTACTCTTTGAACTTTGCCAATTACAAAATCAATAAAACCTAACAAATTCTAATTAAAGTCTATTTGGAAGCCTATTGAAAGTAAGAATTTGTGTTGGACTTGAAGAAACTTTTGAATAAAGAAAAAATCATTGGAATGAGTTTGGACTGGAGACGAAGCACTTTAGCACTAGCAGCTGTAAATTTCAATAGCAAGGCTGGAGTTGTGGCGTCGGTAATGGCGCCACACTACCACCTGTTCTGCCTCCCTGCATTGTTTTGGTCTCATTTTTCATTTTGAAATCCATTTTTGGGCATTCTACTTAATTACAATTTTACTAGGTTTGGACATTTCCTATATGTTCCCTATATATAATTGGCTCTTCATTGCATTTTGAAGAAGATAGACAAATGATAAACACATAATCTTTGTATTCTTTCTCCATATTATAATAAAATTATATTGTTCTCGTGTTCTTGTGATCTCTACTTCATATTGTGGCTTAATCTCTTATTTTCTCACAACAATCTTGAATTAGAGAATTCCATTTTTCGTAACACTTCAAATAAGGATTATTTTTCATTTCCTTTGATTTATTTGGTCATTTATCTGAAAATTCTTTATCCTTAGCATAATGTTATTTATCATTATGATGATATAACGCAGCAATGTGGCGACCATTAAAAATTGAACTTTCCAATCTCATTATTCCGCATAAACTGATATTCCTTCATCATAATGATAAATAGCATTATTGTTATCCTTATTTTGCTCCGATGGGAATGCCAGCAGTATGAGACAATGTTACCTTAGCCCACCCCATTGACTAAAAAAGAAGTTTAAAAATGGTCAAACATGATATCTTTTCACCATATATTAACATGTGCATGTGTATAAACTAATATGTTAAAAGTTGAATATTTATTTCTGATACTTCTAATCAATGATAGAAAATAGAATAACCAAATTGATGAAAAGGTCGATACTTGATTTGTTTTGCAGCTAAGATTCAACACGGTAATCAAAAACTTGAGCAATACCAATGTTTTCGAGCATTCAAGGAAGGTGTACTCAATTTCTGAGAATTCTATGCCACAAGAGATTGACCTTGTTACACTTGAAACACTAGCGGGTTGGGATTTTATTGGAGTTAATTGGACTCGGTCCTTCACTAGTCACACAAAGGTGGTTCATGTCTTAGTCATGTCTCAAATATTACTATAACTCAATAGTCGAGAAGATTATTTGATATTTGCTTTGCATAAATAGTTTTCCATACATAAAACGCATACTTCTAATGTAAATATCTTGGTGACATAGAGAGCTCTTGGGACTGGAGAGCTTGTTACAATGGGGATTGATGCACAAAAACCTTACAGGGAACTAGGTGTAATATCAGGTACGTATTTTGGTGTTCTACGCCATAGTTATTACCATGATCAAAGTAAATCTATAATACCAATAATATTCTTTCTTTTGAAACAATTTATGCTTTCAGCTGATGGAAAGAAGATTATTCACAAAGTGGATCTCAAATTTGATAGGTGTGCCCTTCGCCATGATCTAGGGATTTCTGAGAGGTAGTCTGGATAATCAAGTCTCTTTTTCATTGTAGTTAAAGTATATAATTGAATAATTATGCATATATACTACAAATGTCGTTGTTGACTTTGATGTTACTTCTATTAATTTCAGGTATAACGTCATCACGGATTTTCCAACTACTATAGACATAAGTTGAGTCATAAGGGGAGGCTCGTTTGTATCTAGATTTCATAATAAATTTGATATTTTTATATTCTGATCAATAAGATAGATTTGAATCAGACTTGCCTATAGACTTACTTCATACTATACTATCTAACGAATCTGGAACATGACTTAGAGGTTGGGTCCTAGCCATGTTTGGTTATGATTCTTTAAAAAATATTTTGAATCTTGCTACATGTACATCAAAATTTACATAATGGATTACATAATACCACATGGTACTTTATAGTTTAAAATACCATCAACTTTTTTATCCATTTTCCCTCCACATCATATTATGTAATTCATTATGCACATTCTTTATGTACAAGTAGCAAAATCCAATTATTTTCTCACTCATTTTCTACCCTTTTCCTACTTTTTCACAAATTCTCCAATAATACCATTTTTTCGCAAAAATTATTTTCAAAAAATTTACATCAAACATGCCCCTTGCCTAACCTTATTCATTGTCGAGTCTAATGGCAATGTCCAACTAGAGAATACATTTAGATTTACTTTCAGAACTTTTTTATATGTAGGCTCGTAAAATATGAAAAAGAAAAATATGCTAGAATTGGATTAATACCTCGTTCTGGTGATGTCGATTCCATCTGGTGGTTTGGTGTGGAACCAAATTGTATGTCTCACATCATCAATTGTTTTGAGGACAACGATGACGATGAGGTAATCAAGAATATCAAGTTGCAATACTTGTTTGTGTGGCATGTCCAACAAAAACAATGCACTAATAACACTAACATATAACAGAATTAATAAACGTTGAATATGTATGAAAAATAAGGTGTGATGATGGTATGTAGATCTGATGCAGTAATCATACTAGAACTTGACTTGGGCAGAAACAAATTTGAGCTGTTTTCAAAAGGTTTCAAGCATATAAATATAGTCGATGAAAATGAAAAAAAATTCCTAGGATGATTTACTTTTTGCTCGTGCCTTTGAATGGAGATTAAACATGCAAACTAGGGAAGTGAGAGAAATGTATCTCACCAGAACTGAATTTGCCATGGATTTTCCTTTTATTAATGAAATGTTTACCGGTCTCAGAAACAAATATGGGTATGCCCAAGTTGTTGATTCGGATGCTAGCTCTACTGTAGGTAAATTGTAAAATTCCTCTCTTTCGCTAAAGTTGTATACAATTGTTCTCAGTTGCTATAAGACTGTAATAACTTGTAAACATGCATGCCAAAGTATGGAGGCCTTGCTAAATTATTATGACTCGCCACTAGCACTGCCACATAATCGATCCTTACTGGTACTGGTACTGGTACTGCCACGTAGCAGATCCACTCCTGCCGAAGCATCAACTTTAGAATATGAGGCCCTGGGGTAAATTTCGATGCCCGTTACTCAATCCAAGGTGGACATGTTGAAGCGGATCAAGTCCGAGGCTTTGCCTAGGTAGTGAGGACCCACGTGTAGAAGTCTTGAATTTATTGTGGAATGACTGATGTGACCTTTGTAAAAGTATATATGTCTTGTCTTGTTAATAGGGTGGAAGAACATTAAATACGTTGTAAGCTAGGAATATCAAAATGATGGTTAGGATTAGATGTTTCGACCGAGGAGAAGTTCATCCAAGGGTCATTATCCCATTTGTAATACTATAAATACCTCCTCTATGTGACCATTGAGGGGATGAAAATTTAAATATAAAAAAGCAACTTATCTTCTTCTTCTTACACAAATTGATTTACAGTCTTTCACTTTGATTTATCACGATTTGCCAATAATTTTTGCCGGAACCCAAACTAAAACCTCTCGTGTTGTTGAGCTTCTTCCACATCCAATTTGGGAGTAATCTCGACAGTTGATATATCGTTACGCATCGAAATCAGCTTGTACATGCACGATTGGGTCCGGCTTCTGTTAGTAGCATATTTTAAGGTCAAGAATTGGCGCCGTCTGTAGGAAATGAAACTATAACTACGAGCAACCTCGTGGAAAAAGCTTTCTGAGAAAATAGTTTGGGCATCCGTCTTGAATAAAGATTTGTTTTTGAAAAAAGAACAAGAGGAAGCCCCCAAAGTTTCAGTTTGAGATTTTGGTTTGGAAAGAAATGAGTTCAGATGGTGATGTTCCTCCCAAGCGGATGAGGAAGGGTAATGATGAAGCTCCCCTCAATAGCCGTCCTAGCGGGCCGACATCGACCTCACCACCATCACAGATGAGATGGGATGAGGATGACAACCCAACTCACCAGGGAAATAGCCACTATGGCAGTCAACATGAGAAGCATTACCAACCAAAAACTTGGCAATGCAAGAACTATTGAGGAACATGCAAAGCCAAGTAGGTCATCCAATCCCTCCATACTTACCCCAAGGATAGTCTCAACAAAAATATAAGGTGCAAAGTCAGAGAGCCCATTGTTATAGGTACTCAAAAGAAATCAGCTCCCTCAAAAGAGAAGTGAAAGTTGACATTTCTTCTAATTATGCATCCGGCCGACCCACCGAGGCCCTGTTCAATATGGAAGATAACTTTACCCCTGAATTTGAACTCAAAACTAGGCCTTAAAGGTCTAATAGTGTATTTGACTGAATCAGCCAAGTGAAATCGAGGCCCAAAAGGTCTTAGCAATCCCCAACACCTAGGAACATTCCTCAGTGCCCATCTCCTGAAAATTTGCAACAAGATGAAAGTCTAGAATATGTTCCCCATGTTGTCCCTCCAAGAAATATGCATCAAAAGATGGAAAAGGATGCGAGGGACCAAGTAGGACTCTCTGCTCAACGACCTTAATATGAGGCAGAAGAAAACTATGATTCGGATAGACCCTAGCGATCTTGTGATTTAGATGATGATGACGAGAACCTGTCCTTCTTGCGGGAATTAAGAAATGCCCAGGTATCTAACCACTATATGATGCCCAAAATATCGAAGTATGATAGAAGAAGAGACCCGGCTAAACAATTGAATAGCTATAAGACACACTTGAGCATGAGATGCATCATCCCTACTGTAAAATACAGAGCTGTTCACTTAACTCTTAGTGGAGCGACTGAAATTTGGTACAGCAGGCTACTACTCAGGAGCATTGGAGCTGGCCAGAATTTAAGAACACCTTCTTGAATAGATTTGTGGTAAGTAAGGAACGGGAGGCCCCATTTCATCACCTCTAGGACATGAGATAACAGCCTGAAAAATCTTTGAAAAGCTTCTTGTCTCGTTTTATCGATGAGACGACATACTGTATTCAAGTTACTGATCGTGAGGCCCATCAGCATTGTGAGGATACCTAAACATGAACACCCTATTTTTGGAGAGATGTTCAAAATCAGGACCCTACTACTTATGATGCGTTGCTAGAAATGATGAGGTGGGAAATTATCAACGAAGATTTGATTGATCATAAAAATAAGGCCAATAGAGGCCTCCAGCCTCAGCAAAGAATCGTGGGAAAAGACTCACCTCCCATCTGATGGATTATAAATAGAACCAAATCGGCAACGAGATTGCCCCCAGCTCAGGGTAGGCACTTGCTACAGCCACCTAAAATACAGTGCCCACATTGGCCTATGAAAAGTCACGCCTGCAACCAACACTCAACAAATTGGATCAGCACAACAAGTCCCCCATAGAGGAAGAGGTTCAAGACCTAGAGATAGGTTGAAACACCTCGAATAAGGAGGCTACCCTCCGCCATCGAGATGTATCTCCCTGATAGAGGAGGGAGCATGAAGAGGAAAGATGGAGAGATTGACAGTGGCAAGAAAGAGGCCATCAAACCTACGAGGATAATGCCCTTATCCATGCAATCTACACAATCTTTGAAGTACCATATGTCGGTGGAGAAAAGAGAAACTCCTAAAGGAACTATGCTAAAGAAACTAAAGGCCCTCTACTAAGCAATTATATAGTAGACGATAGTTTCCAAATGAATTAAACACCATCTGTTGTGTTTACCCAGGGAGATATAGAAGAAGTCTACTTTCCTTATTGCGATGCCTTTGTAGTGAGTGCCATAGTAGCCCGAAACGGGCTAAAGCCGTTGTTAGTTGAGAATGGCAGCTCCGTCAACATCCTTCTTTAAACCACTTTTGACAAAATAATTTTGGATCATGAGTTAAGCCATATCACCACCCTCCATGTATGGATTTACAAAGGATAGTATAATTTTAAGGGATAAAATCACACTTGTGGTGGAGATAGCAGAGCTTACCCAATCAACTTTGAACTTTATGGAGTTTTTGATAGTTGATACTAGGTCATCTTACCAAGGAGTATTAGGAAGATCTGAGTTGAAAGATTTGGGAACTTTCACCTCCATCCACCACTTGTGCATGAAAATCTCTTCCGATCATGGAATGGCAATGGGCGATTGAAAGAGAGCTCGAGAATGCTACTTAAACTCCATTAGAAAGGTAGAGCCTATGGACATTAGCATGGTGATAGTTGATACGGATATGGTGGACATCCCCGAGAAAGTGCCCACGTTTAACAAGATCGATCCTCGAATTGTTGAATCTGAGCCCCAGACAGCCCTAATGGAGGAGTTAGAGAATTTTCTTGTGGACCCTCTGAATCTGACTAAGTTGTTATAGGTAGGAAAAGGCCTATCGATAGAGATCAAAGAAAGACTCAAGGACTTCCCAAGTAGGAACATAACCGTCTCTACTTGGAAGCATGGGGATATGGCAGGCATTGACCCCAAGGTCAGTTGCTACCACTTGAAAACTGACCCAAAAGATGCCCCATATAGATAAAAGAGGAAGGCTCTTAACCTAGAGTGATATGAGGCCCTAAAGGAAAAAGTACAAAAATTTATTAATAATGGCTTCATCATAGAGACCCTATAACCGAAGTGGATCTCCAATTCGGTCTTAGTGAAGAAGCAAAACGTAAAATGAAGGGTGTATATTTATTTTTTTTACCTTAACAGGGCCTGTCCCAAGGATAACTTTCTCCTCTCTAGGATAGATCAACTGGTAGAATTCGACATGAACTACTAAGCTTCATGGATGCCTATTCCGACTATAATCAAATTTCCATGTACCCGACGAATGAGGAGAACACTTCTTTATCACGCATAGAGGCTTTTATTGCTATAAAATGATGCCCTTCGGCTTAAAGAATGCTCGAGCCACCTACCAAAAGCTTGTTAAGAAAATGTTTGCCAACCTCCTTGGTAAGACGATGGAAGTTTATGTGGATGACATGTTTGTCAAGATCCTGAAAGCAGATGATCATATGGCCCACTTGAACGGTAGCTTTCAGATCCTAAGGAGATATTGGATGATGTTGAACCTCCTTAAGTGTACGTTCAGTGTTGCGTCAGGCAAGTTCATAGGATACATGGTCAACTAAAGAGGCATAGAGGCAAATCTCGAGAAAATACGAGCACTTATCGAGATGAGGTCCCCTAAAAAATCTAAGAACCTACAAAGCTTAACACGGCTTCTGTCTCCCATTTTTCAAGGTTTTAAAGGGAGAGAAGAAGTTCCAATCGACAGAGGAGTGTGAAAAGGCCTTCTAGGAGCTGAAAATGCGCCTAAGGTAGACCCCTCTTCTCTCGAAACCCTACAACTCTACTTGGTTGTCTCTAATGAAGTCATTAGTGTCATACTTATCAGAGAAAAGGGCAATACCAACTACTGGTTTACTACATTAGCAAGGTATTGCTAGTACTCGAAACCTGATACCCGGATATAGAGAAGCTAATCTTGGCATTGATTACTACATCGAGAAATTTGAGACCTTATTTCCAAGCCCGCATGATACATCTATTGACCAATTTCCCACTTCGGTAAGTACTTCAAAGGCCCAATGATTCAGGTAGATTTTTTAAATAGGCAGTAGAGTTAAGAGAGCTCGACATCCTCTCCAAAACAATAGCGTCCATCAAGGGCCCATCCCCGGCTGACTTTGTGGCGGAATTTGCCAATGTTTCCAAAATAGAAGAAATTGTGGAGCCTACTGAGCCTCCCTATGTAGAATATATTCTAGATGGGTAGGTTAGAGACAAAGAATCGGGGGCCAATGTGGTCCTGGTAAGCCTCGAAGGTTATAAATTGAATTGCGCAGTGTGATTTGGATTCAAGGCTATAGACTAGTGAAAGAAATACAAGTAAGGAGATTATTCATCAATGGTTACTCCCAACTTATCGTTGACTAGGTAAATGGTAACTTCATAGCTAGGGATAAAGGTATGGTCGCATACTTTCGGTTAGTGATGGACTTGTTTCCATCATTTGAAAAATTCGAGTTAACCCAAATCCCACACATTGAGAACACTTATGCCGATGCCTTATCAAAATTAGCTAACAGCAAAGATTCATAATTATTGACTGTAGTACCAATTGAGTACCTTCTAAAACCTTCCATCACTGCAAAAGAAGTGATGTAGATAGAATAGACTCCCACCTAGACGTAACCTATTTAGGCTTATCTCAAAGTCCAAGTCCTTCCTGACAACAAAAATGAGGCTTACAAGCTAAGAAAAAGGTCTGCACACTTTGTGCTTATAGATGATATTCTGTAAAAGTGATGGTTTTCCTCTTCCCTCCTTCAGTGTGTTGGAGGGGAGGAGGCCACCTATATACTCATTCCAAAGATTCATGAAGGCGTCTATAGCAATCACTCGGGAAGACTTACGTTGGCGCGAAAAGTGCTGAGGCAAGGATACTATCGGCTCACCTTGAAAAATGATACTATTTGGATGTCAACGTTTTTCCAGTTGATTGTTTCAGATAATGGCCCACCCATATGCCGATTTGGAATTTCCCATTCTGTTATTTCAAATAATGGGAGATAGTTTGAGAACAAGAAGGTCATAGACCTATGTAAGGAGCTTGGAATCAAGAAACACTTCTCCATTCCTCACCATCCCTAGGCCCATGGACAAGTCGAAGCTGTGAATAAGACAATAAAGCATACTTCGAAAAGAAAGCTCGATGCATCCAAAGGGGCCTGGGTGAATGAAATGCCACAGGTGCTATGGGCAATTCGAACCACAAAGAGAAATCCAACTGGAGATACTCATTTTTCAATGGCATACAGCGCCAAGGCTATGAGCTCGATAGATGTTGGATTACCCTCTCTATGTAGATTGCATTTCAGCAAGATATCAAATGAAAGCTTAGAAGGTGTGAGCTCAATTTCTTCGAAGAAAAAAAGACGATTCCGAACTGAGATTGGCTGTGTACTAAAGGAAAATTACTCGATACTACAACACTAAGGTCAAGAAAGGGTCCTTTCGGATAAAGGACTTGGTGCTTCGGAGAGTGTTTTTATCCTCCAGGGTGCCAGGGGTGGGGAGTTTGAGCCCGTGTTAGGAAGGACTGTAACATATGATGAGAATGTAAAATACTATATTTGTCATCCCTTTATCTTATGCTTTTGTGA
>CAIGRO010306428.1:0-12019 GCA_903798355.1 Fraxinus baroniana | reverse complement strand
TTTGGTTTAGGTTTGGATTTTTCTCTAACCGATTTAAACGGTTTGGTTTGAAAATTTGTCAAAAATCGGTAAAATCGGACCGCTTACACCCCTGCAATTTTGCATCCGAAAATTTACATGGGATATGACTTTTTCGGATGTAAAATTTCAACAAAATTTGATTTTATATTCCATATAAGATTTTCTAATAAAATGATGAAAAATATATTGAGAAATTTGTATTGAAAAAAAATAAATGTTAATGAAATAATTGATTATTTTTTTTAAAAAATGCGAGTTAGACGTCTTTTTTTAAAACTCACGTTTAACTATTTTCGATATCTGTTTGAAATATTCGATATGCCCATAATATAGTTCTCGAAATAAGTTTCCAAATAACAAAAGCAAGTTGTAAATTCATTTAGTGTATGATCGTCGCAGAATTTTTAAAATTAGCATATTATTAAAATTTAAATTTATTGTGATGTTGCTCCTATTTTGTGGAGATTAAAATCAAATTTTTAATAAAGTTTGATAAAAGTTAAAACAGTTGTGGATTTCATAAAATATATTATTAAAATTAATTGTTAACTTTGATTTAGACTAGAATTTAGATTTCAATCGATACCAAACATGATTTTATATTTTAAAATAAAATAAAAAAATTCAAAAGTTGGGCGGCACGTGCTCCCCCGGCCCCCTGGGTCCGCCAGTGCCTGTTTGGGCTTCATTTAAAATAATTTTTGGAGAAAAATATATTTTCAAATAGTGATTTTTCGAAGAAATTATAGTTAAAAATAATATTATTTTACCGAAAAATATGTGATTGAAAATAAGAAAGAAATTGGACAACTACAATATATAAAATGCTTGGATAGAAGAGAAACAATTAATCTTCCATTTTCTCCCCTTTTTTTTTTTTTTTTCTTGTTTTCGTTAAATTTCATTCAATTTTTATAATTTATATTTAATAACATCAATTCATGCATTAAGTTATTATAAATAGCTAAATTTATGTTTTACATACCACATTTTTTTTATAATGATTACAAAAAAAAAAAAAAAAATGCCTTTGCTGAAAAAATGTTAATTATGTCATTATAAATAGTTAAATAAAAAAATACCATTAACTAAAATAATAAACCACACCCTATATTATGCCCCTGTTTGAAACCCATTTTAAGGAGAATAGAAATTTTGGAATAGTGATTAATTGTTTGAAACCCATTTTGAAGAGAATAAAAATTTTGGAATAGTGATTGATGTGAGAATGTGTGGTGGAAAAGTGATGAAAAGTTTTTGATTTGTGTGTAATATTATTTTATTTGGAGAATTTGTGGTTGAAATGAAGAATGAGAATGAGAAATTAATGGGTGTCAAACGGGGGCTATATACTGTTTCACATACTATACTTCTAATTATTAGTTTTTCATTAAATTTTTGTTTTTTAAATGATGTGTTTTTTCGTATAAAATTTGTAAATTTATTATCTTATTTCCTAAACTCTAACATCAAATAAATAAAAAAAGGGTAGGTAAAGTGTAAATGCATTTATTTTGTAAATTTAGCCTTTTTTTTTTAGGCACCCAGATATCCTAACTTAGTCAAACTAATTTCCTGGACCACCAGCCCCTCAGTAACTAAATTTAGCTTTCTTTTAATACACTTGAGGGTGATTATATTCGCACCATATTTTTATTTTATTTTTTTATATATACACCACATTTTAATTATATTAAAAAATATTAATTTTTATTCATATTTATATACTTAACTTTTTCATCATCGCATTCTTATTTTTAACAATTCATCGATAATTTTTATGTCCAAAAATATTGTTAACATGCTTTAAAATGATGATTAAATATTTAATTGCATTTCTGTATTATTATTATTATTATTATTATTATTATTATTATTATTATTATTATTATTATTTGTTTTTCTTATTTAAAAATACAACGAGCAAATTAATCTTTTTACTCTATTTTAAAAGAATTTTTTTGAGAGAAACCATATCAGTAAAAATTTATAATAAGAATACTATATAAAAAGATTGAGACAAATGTGATGACATGTAAGAATTATAAACAGTGATATGAATATATTTAGCTCACATTTGATTATGGTTTTATTTTATTTATTTGAAATTGCAATACTCAAGATTGGGTATGATGAATATGGTCAAAATAAAACATTTGTATGGTTTAATTTCCTGGAAAAATCGATTCTTATTCAACTCTCGGCTCAAATATTTTTTTCTGCTTCACTTTTCTGGGTCTGGGGTAAATTTTATTTTCTTATAGAAGTTTATCTTGGAAAAAAGTGAAGCAAAAAGATAGAAATCCAAGATAAACTTCTTTTTGACTTTTCGAAAATTATGCCTAATGGACCATACGTCTGCCTCCCAACACAGTCACGTTATACACTTATCCTCAACTCTTGATTTGAAGAGTCTTTATCTCTCGATTATTTTCAGCAATACAAGTCCCCGCTTAATTATCTTCCTTCGATCTTCGTTGTTTATCAGAAGATCATTTTAAAATTCAATGTCAACTGATTTAATTACAAAATTTGATTCACTTGTAAAATTTCAACGGGGGGAAAAGCAATTTATGAAGTAAAGACACAGAATCTCTCTCCCTTTAAGTCACCAAAGACTGTTAGTTTCAAATACAAAACTAATGTTTAAAGTGCACAATTGTCTTTGCCAATTTTACTTACAAAACTAAGAAAAAGGATAAATTGTAGAATAACTCTATTCTAATATACTTCAACCCATCAATATTGTTCCCCAGCCAATAGAAACCCAATCTTTTTAATGAGTTTTGAACATCTAAGAACCCATCGAACGAGGAGCAGGGGTTTAAAAATTTGTATCTCAGCATGCATATTACTAACCCGATGGCATCTTAGCGAACGACAATATATAAGTGCTAAAGTCTAGGAGAACTGTTTGCATTGCCAACCCATTCATTGGAACTAACTAAAAAATGTGAAGTCATTCGGCTTCAAGAGCTGCAATTTCATACCTGATTTCTTCAAGGTATTCGTTTATGGCAACGACTGCTTCCTGCACACCTTTAATGGCTTCCTTGAGAGCATTATCGTATTGTGCATCAGCCTCTGCCTCTTCAGTTCCAGAAGCTTCAGTTATATTCTGGATATGAACACATTCATGTCCTGTTGAATGCCCGAATCTGCAGTTTTCATGGCTTACCAAACGTTCAGAGGGATGGCCAGCCTTTTTCAACACTTGAATAGTAGCAGTCTGTAAGCAAATGAAGCACACAAGTGGGACAACAAAATAAGTACCCTAAAACTTAAGCAGAGTAGTTTTTTCTTACCAATCTATAATTTAGTACCCGACAGTTGCAAGGTGTTTAAATAACAATATGTTCAAAAATATTTTTACAAAAAGAAATGTCTACCATTTTGGAACAAACAGTGTCCAAAGCTCATAAGCTGATTTTTATGTTTCATTTCTTTCGGGGTTAAGACGAGGGATCCTTTTGCATGGAGCATGGGAGGTATAAATAGTCTAATATTTCATAGTCATATATCATCTGAGAAATGGAAAAGCTTATAATTTTATTTCACAGATACTTTCCCAGAAAGCACTCCAGAGATATCAGCTTAATATGTGATCCATAAGTAGACTAAACACTTACTGATAAATAGTCTAATATTTCATAGTCATATATCATCTGCGTGAAGCATTTCGGTTTCTAAAAGTAAATAGAAGACATTTTTATTAGAAGATAAGGAAGTGTAAATGGAGCAATACAAGGATGCCTTCAAAAAGACGCTAAAGAAAAAAGTAATCAAAACATGCTGCACATACCAGCAGCAATTTCGAAAGAACTAAACCGCTAAAAGAACAAAAAGCTTTTACCATGAGGAGAAGCAAACCCCCAATACTAAAAGTTTTAGCTTCGTTCTCTAATTAAATGTACCATGCAATCACCAACACTACACAAATGCTACAAAGTCTTCACCAAGACTTTGCAAGAAAGAAAGTTTTCAAAGAAATCTGAGTAATACATCGAGAACCGAGAATGATCCGCACCATAGATCTCGAGTATATATACAAGAATAAATGTAGTTCTGATTGTGAACTTTGTGGACACAAAATCCTATCATTTTTACCAAAACCAAACCCTCATAATTTTTCAAGGTAGAAAACTGTCAAAGAACTAAGCCAAAGACTAAAGATATCACCATAGATCCCAAGAGAAGATACAACACAAAAACATAAATGCATGATCGACAGCTTTGCCAATAAATACAACAACAATAGGACATGAACTCGTGTAGCCTTTCTTTTTGCAACAAGTCATCAGTGTTTATGTTGTGAACCATAGACAATGTGTACTAATTGTTCAACTTTAGTCATCCACACTATCTGCCTTTCCTGAATATTATTAATGAATAATTAACAGTACAATTTAATCAGATCTTCATTTTCCTATTCATATGCCCTTCAACTAATAACTCCTCTATCAACTTTTAAGCAATTAAGGAGCTTTATTATACACAGGTTTCTTCTACAATACCTAACACACAAAATATTACCTTTCCAATAATAAGATTGTTGACATGTCACGAGTATATCACAGAGCAAGTTGTTTCTTTCTGGCAATGTTAAACAGTTGGTGGAGTATTACTTTTTCAAAACATATAAAATGAAGTCAATCCTGAAGAAAGAAAGATTGCAAAAACGAGATAATAAATGTAAAGTAACGCAGTTCACTATGTGCACTAGTAAGAAAATAACTTCAAATGCTGTGTCTAGCGCATGAGCAATGAAGGCAAACAAAGACTAATTTGAAGACAAATTTATACCAATTATCTAGAAACTACATTAAACCACAAGAGATATGGTGAGAGTTCATAATTAGCATATGATAGAGCCACGAATATATATGCATGCATTAACATGATGCACTATTGATGCCTGATATATATGAACAATGGCGAGTGTCAGGCAGAATGCAGGTCAAAATTTGAAATATGACAAAGATTGACTTGTTTAGAGTTCAACAAAGTGGCTAGTCAAAAAGGGATCATGAAGACATAAGAAAACAATGTTGCAATCTTCATAATCAAGTAAAACAAGTATCTTGTGCTCAAATTCCACCATATAATTGTAAAAAATAAAAATCTAACGTTTGGAAAACTAGACTTTTGTACCATTTCAATAGCCTTTTTAAGGAAAAAAAAGGTTAAATTAACTTCGCCTATTCTGTTTGGCATATAAAATCTACTTAGTAGCTAAAATATAATGAACCACAATATATTCAAGTTAGTTTTTTTTATCCAAGATTTAGTGATAATAAGAGAAAATTTTCAAGAATACGAATAGGGTTTAGTACAAATTTATTTAACCTATTTTCTTCTTTCTTTCTCTGTGTTGTTCTACCATTTGACACGAACAATGCAGAATAATGGTCTTGCTACGATTCACAATCAGAAGAATTGGCAAAATTTAAGCATATTCTTAACAAGCGATTCTAATTTATTCCCCTTTTAGATAAGCGATTTTAGCAATCTGGACATAAATATCAGAATTGTCCCTTACAATGACCGCAATGCCTCAGCGTGTTCAATCAAATTAACAATTTAGAAACTATTAGAAGCATATTAGCATTTCTCATGATAAGAAACGATAAGATAAGAAAACCAATCACAATGTGAACTACATACCAAATGCAATTTATCCTTTTCTTGTGTTTGAACAGATCTAAGCAAGTGAGCTAGATCATCTCTGCAGCAATCAGGACCCAGAAATAGAGACTCTATTTCAACAACCTGTGAATAGCAAAGACAATTTAAAGTTTTAAACAATTTGTTGTTAGGAAAATAATAGGATAGCCAAGGAACAATACCACCACCACCCCCTTTCCATTCTCCAATTCATGGTTCAGGTAAGATTTTAATTCAAGTCTGTCTGCAGAAGAAACCATGAAAGCTTGAATCTATCTGACGTGTAACTTTCAATGTTGCACTCATAATTTTGTTTGATTTAGTATTCATTGTAATCAGGAATCAATCTAGGAGTACCAATATTTACAAACTAATTATCAGATAATATCATTTACCTGCTTCGAACAATCATTAAATTCAACTGTTATTTCACTGCAAAGTTGCTGATAAGCTGGTTCACCTCCTGAAGCCATGTAGTCTTCAAATCCCCTGCCACAGAAGAACAATCATATCAAATGTAATTACATCTTAAACACATATAAAAATCAAATCACGGATCTAAACAAGTGAAAATAACAATTTATAAAAGAAGAGTTCACTCGTGAAATGTTAAGAGTATTACAAGGCAAAAGAAACGAATAAAATTAATAATTGAAGGTATAAAACAAACAAGAAAATAAAACAAAAGAGTCTTTCCTGTGTATGAATAGCTTCAGAAAATTCCAATAATTTATTTACACATTTAAATTTTACGAAATGAGCCGTGTATACCAGTTACGCGCTCGCCGATGAAAAAAATACACACATACAACTCTTTTTATGTTTTTTTTTTTTTTTTTTGCAGCGGCTGCGCCGGACAGTGGACATACCGTTTAAGACGGGCATAAGCGTGGGCTCGGCGTTGCTGCACGGCGAGGAATTTACGGAGCAAGTCTACAATTGCTTTGGGGGAAGAGGCTTTACTATTCGTCTCTTCTTGATCTTGTTCAACCTCCATGCTGCTGCTAACTGGTTCCGATATCGACACCTTCTTCTCAAAATCCTCCATTCTTTGAGTTTTTACAGTCCAAATTCCAAATCAGAAATCACAGGAATTTTTCGAATAACAGCTTGGTTACAGTCTTGTCAAAAGAAAGCAGAGAAATAGTAAAATGCAATTTCTGAGTTAAATGTTTCCATGGTCACTGAACTTTGCACAATGAGTGCTGAATGAGTGGCTTGATCATGGTGCTTCCAATTGGCCACTGAACTTTATTTCGTCTCACTCCATCACTCATCAGATGGAATCCGTTAGTAGATCTGCTGATGTGGCGGATGAAAAAATGAGGTGTCCAGTTAAATGTTGAGTGAAGTGCCAAATTAGCTCCACGTCAGCAATTAATCTTCCAAACAAGACTTAAACAACTAAAGAAAACACCAACTAAATCCCCAAACCCTAAGGTCGTGAAATCCAATTCTCCCAAATCAATCATTGATGCGAAGTCTCTGAGTCCGTGAAACTCATTCGATTCTTTTCTCACGCAAATTTTCTGAAGTGGTAATAATGAATTGTGAAGTGAATTTAGAGTTGTTTTCGGTAATAATGATCTCAATGTGGGATAAAGTACTGGTTAGAAGAATGGGAAATGCAGCGAGAGTTGGAGTGTGCCCAGAAAATTTTGTAACACAAGTTTTTTTTTCGGTGCCGATAAGACTAATTCAATATCGAGTTCGGATTTGAAAAATGGAGATTATTTGTTCGGTACACATGTAGATAACTCAGAGTCCAATATAAGTTTGAATGATGGGTATTTGGGGTATGGCTCTAATAAAGATAGCTTATTGTTGAATCCGGTGACTGGAAAAAAAAGAAGCCATGTTGATGAAACTACTTTGTTGAAGAATTTGAATCTTGATGGAACTACTTTTCCTGTTGATGAAATGAATTACATGATCAACGGTAAAGCTAAAGATTTGAATAGTTTTATGTGTCAAAACGATAATGTTGGGACACTCTCTAAATCAAAAGTTGGAATTATGTGTGTTTTAGGCATTGAATTTCAAAAAAGCCCCCTATTTGAACTCTCGGATGAGATGAATAGAATGAAGATTGATGGTTCTGAAGCAATTGCCGAGAAGAGCAAAAAATGTGGTAGCAATTCATCCGTCGCTACTAGTACCGTATTCAAGTTTGGAATCAATGGAAGGGAGTCTCTATTGCTGATGCTTTTGGAAAGGATAATGATGTTACGACCAAGCATGTTTCAGATGGTTCCTTGTTGTTGGTGCTTTGTGGAACGGATAATCAGCAATGAAATGATTATCAGTTTAGTGTTTATGTTTTTATGGAAATGTTGCTGGAAATTTTGTGGGATAAAATTGTTATTGTCCTTTTTTTTTTCCACAATTGTCCTAAACACCTGATGGATGATCTATTGCTTTTGTATGTATCTCGTATCATGTTGAATGTTCTTTATGAATAGATACCTGCAGTTGGCAGATTTAGTTTGTTGTTGTTCATTTGCAATCAAAACTGAATTTGCATTGTAACTTTTAATGAATTAGAAATTAAGACATTTGATCCTTTAGCACAAAAGAGAAGAATTCCAGAAATAATAATACTTCATTTCATTAACTACCACATGAACATCATCATAGATAGTACTGCAAGAGAAATGAATTACAACAATCTAACATTTCTATATCTATATCTATGACCTTTCTCATATTTTGTCTACAAAAACAGAAGTTTCAGATGCATAGGTATAAAATTAAGGTTCTAAGTAAATTCTTGATGATGACGAAACATTTGCTGCGAAGGTGTGAAGTGAATTCTGCCCGCGTAACCCAGTTTCGTGAATCTTTTGTGTATTGGTGTTGAATATGGAAAGAAGAAGAATTCGTTGACATCCACAAATGAAACCCAATAGCATTCATTCTTTGCTATCAAAACACAATGCAGAAAGCATGCTTCTCGCGTCTTTATCTATGGCCATTCATGCCAGACATTGTTGTCCTCTAGATCAAGTTCTTAAATAACCTCTTCAATCCCATCATCACTATTATTATTGTAAATGAACCACCAAGGAGCTACATCCCCATCCCCATCCCATCCTCAAATCCAATCCAATCCCTTCACAAACAACACAGCAGTATTCCCATCCAAACTAACTGCATAAACCAAATTTTCCTAAGAACGAACCATCGGATTATTTATCCATAACCCAGTATCTTCTTCTAAGACTCCATTTTATAACCGATCAAATTAACCACAGTGACAGAACCTTCAATCTTACCATCTGTGTGTGGACGTGGATGTAGATTCATTTTGCACAATTTGAATCATACTGGAGAACGGATTCCAGTGCACACACTTTCAATCTTACCATCTGTACATACGACCACGGAGCTCTCTAAGATCAAAATTTAATTCAGAGAATTCGCCTGAGAGAATAATTGAATGGGCTTGATGCCCTCGTCAGGAATTGATTTGGGAGAGTTGGATTTCACGACCTTAGGGTTTGGGGATTTAATTGGTGTTTTCTTTAGTTGTTTAAGTCTTGTTTGGAAGATTAATTGCTGACGTGGAGCTAATTTGGCACTTCACTCAACATTTAATTGGACACCTCATTTTTTCATCCGCCACATCAGCAGATCTACTAACGGATTCCATCTGATGAGTGATGAAGTGAGACGAAATAAAGTTCAGTGGCCAATGGGAAGCACCATGAAGTTCGGTGAGTAAGTCGTGACATTATGCAAAGTTCAGTGACCATTGAAACATTTAACTCGCAATTTCTCAATTAGCCCTTTTTTTTTTTTTTTACCGTTTTGAACTTTTAAGTGTTATAATTGTTCCAATAATAATCGAACTTCCATCTATTTTTGGACTACGTACTAAAGTTTCACGTAACGAGTTTTGGCAATTAGATTTAACAAATGGATGAAGGCGTCCCTTGGGGATCGTCATTTGTCGATTATGACATCAATTAAATAGAATATTATGTATAAATAGAATTTTCATTAACAAATTGTTGGATATTAGTTATTGACGGTACATTTATTTCACAACTTTAACGAAATCGGTGATATGACTAAAGAAAATGGACTGATGTCGCCCAAAGCCGTTATGATACCAATCGCAGCATATTGATCTTTGATTGCTCACTATATGTGGGAAGACATTTTGATTATTCATTATATTTTAAAGACATTTAATTCTTCGCTATACTTTAGGATAGTTAAATTTTGGTCATTCAACTTGTAAATATGACGTCGGCCTACACTGAGAATTTATGAATACTGTTCCAATAAATTGTTTCAAGATATTTTGCAATATACGCAGGGGCGGACCCAGGATTATGGTTCAGATGGGACGAAACAGAATTACATAAAAAATAATTTCAAATTAGACAATAAAGATAATATTCAAAACATAGTACTTTTTTTACAATTGTTTCTTACGACTTCTCATATTTTAAAAATGCCGTATAATAGTTTCGTTATCAATTTCATTAAATACATCTTTTTTCAACATACACAACTAAGTTATCATTCATCCATAGGTCTACAATCTGATTACGTAGTTGATTCTTCACAATATTCATAACATGAAATACTCTTTCAGCTGTAACAATAGCAACCGAAAGAGTTAATCCTAAAATTACAAGCATGTAAACTAACAGATACACTTTATTTCTTTTAGTCACAACCAACTTTACTGCAAGTTCACTACGTCTTTTCAATTCTTCAAACTCCTTGCTAGAGCGCATATCAACAATATAGTTTCGAAACTGATTATCAAATACCATGATTCTTAGTACTACAAAAAAAAAAGAGGGAAAATTAGGCCACATACTATAAAAAGTAACCCAATTAGATTAATACTTTTAATTAATTAAACATTTCATAATCCCTATTAATTACGTTCTAAATTAAAACAAAACCCCAAAATCCAACTGACTACAGATATCACAAACGCCTTGCACGCTACAACTTCAGTTGCGATGATGCCGCTACAATGGTGATGGCGCTGCGCCGATCAAGTCCATGTTTCTGCTTTTGACGTTTTGTCGACGAAGGATGGTGTGGTGATGTCGATTGGAATAGCCGACGGCAAATTGGGTTTTGGTCGGCTGGGTGTGCGGCGGTGGACAAACTACTAAACTTCTGTAGATGATTGAGGTGCCAGACGAGGGTGGTCGGAATCTGAGGTTGATTTAAGCGCTTGCTAAAAAATAAAAATGTTTTCTCGGGGTAGATGGAAAGACCTACTCAAGGTGCATTGTGTGAGTGATGCTGTGAAAATGGATTTCTAAAAAAAAAAAATGGACTTCAAACCACCCTACAAAAACCAGAAGTTAAGAAAAGATAATTAGGAAGATACGTACATCAGTAGAAGGGTTAATTGTAGAGGAACAGTGGAAGTAATGGAATTGCAGAAGGGTTGATTATCAAATTATGAACTTCTCCTATGGATTGAACATTCAGAATTTCAAAGTTTTCTTAGTTTTTGGTGGGTATTGGAGAAAGTAGGCAGTAATGGTTTTGGAGCCTTGGATATTGAAGTGGTGGAGTTTTAGAAGTTGTATAAAATGATATAGTTTAAGGTTGTATATGTGAAGCTAAAGCTATATGGTAGAATGTTTCAATTGGCAATGGTGTAGAAAGACGTAATACCTCAATAATGTTACTGAATTTTAGATTTCGTCACTTTTGAGTGTTTGTCATTTTTTTTGAATTTTGTCATTTTTTTTTATTTTTTGTCACTTTTTAATAAAATAAAAAAATAAATAATATGTTATATTTTCCTAACATAATCAACATATGGATTGACCTGAACGTGGTGATTATTTTAAGAACATGATTATTGGTGCTGCACAAATGGATGAAATTATTTTGGTATTTGTCACTATTTTTTAGTTTTTTTCACTTTTTTGAGTTTGTGCTACTTTTTTTAAAAACAGTAAAAAAGTGACAATTTTTATTAAAAAAGAAACATTTTTGTCACTTTTTTCATTTTACGCAGTATTTTTTATTTTAAATTTCATATGATTTTTAAAAACATTTCTAATTTTAAAGGTATTTTTGTAAGTACCCCGAGAGTGAAAATTGTAAAGAATGTCGTAAAGGTTTAGAAAGATTGAAAAAAGGGTATTTTGTCCAAGTGTTGAGATTATGGAATTAGTGAAGTAAATTTTTTCATGCATTCGATAAGAGAATACCTAGAAATGGAATGACCACAATAGAGATATCAAAAACAAAATGTGTTGATTTTTTTTTTTTTTTTTTGTGAGAATTGTTGATAAGTGCATTTTATGTGCTTATTCACACATCTTTCTGCATTATGGAGTTA
>CAIGRO010306406.1:0-11683 GCA_903798355.1 Fraxinus baroniana | reverse complement strand
CTTTTAATTCTTTGTTTTGTAATTTAATTTTAAACACAAATGTTGAATGTTGAATGGTTTATATTCATTTTTTTCCTCTCCATAATTATATGCGCAATGATTATGTGAGTTTGGGTGGTTTATTTCATGCATTCGAAAGAAGGGGAATAAATTCTACAAGATATAAATCATTGTAAGGTTCGATAAGGGATAAAAATATACCGCTATACTTTACGTGAGTCTTTAAGTGTTCATAAAACGTTAAGCATTCTTGTATATTGGCATTTGTCATAGAAATATAGTCAAATGGTATGCGAGGATAGGTTTAACTCTACTCGAGAGANGGTTCGATAAGGGATAAAAATATACCGCTATACTTTACGTGAGTCTTTAAGTGTTCATAAAACGTTAAGCATTCTTGTATATTGGCATTTGTCATAGAAATATAGTCAAATGGTATGCGAGGATAGGTTTAACTCTACTCGAGAGAGATTGTTGAATATTTTAGGAACATTGACTCTTCAACCGATTCATCGTGCTATCAAATTGTGAAATAAAGGTTAAAAGTGAACTTACTTGGCGATTCGGGATCCTAGTACACGTTTCATTCATAAATTTCTTTAAAACATTTACATTAACATCATCATTTGCATTTAGTTATTTGTTTTCATTTAAACTTGCATTCATAGTTTAATTTAGATAATTTCATAGTTTAATCTTTTCACTCAATTTCCTTAGTTTCGGTTAAGGTCGAGATAGGTAAAACTCAAGCTAACTCAATCTCTGTGGGAACGATACTTGGACTTAAAAATCCATTTTATTACTTGAACGATCCGTACACTTGCGATAATTTAAATCCGAAACATATTTTCGTGATCAATGTATATATTGGAATCATGTGTTAGACTATAAACTATGAAAAAGTTGTTTGTTGGGTTGATTTATGCTTATTTATGTACACTTGACATTATTTTGCACCAAAAATTTGTGTTTTGCATCATGAAAAAAATACTTTGGTTCATATGATGGAATAGGTTGAAAATAGTGAGATTTAGTTGCTAAACTTGAAAAACCACTACAATATACATCTTAACCCAATTCTAGTATAGTTTGGGGTGACTAAATTGTGATAAGTGTATTTTGTACACTTGAATTAGCCAATAAATAAGATTAATTATTCTGAATTTTGATGAATTATTTCTTGATTATGTGTATATCTCATTTATTAGGTGAAACTCGGTGCAAATAGAAGTTATTAGACAAATGGAACGAAAAATGGGTAAAATGGAGGAAATCCAAAGTTCGGGAATTAAAGTGAAAATATCCAATAGTTAATCTGGGCTTCATATCGATGATTGGAGAGTGTTAGAATGCTAATTGGATGTAATTAGAAATCAAAGGATTGAATCTTTGAATCACCAATCAATATCTAGATGTACAAGTTCTGCGTTAAATTCTCAGTCTCATATTGAGACTCATTTTTCGCATAGCAAAGGTTTGAATGAGAAAAATGCTACTTCTAGAACAATTGCAGCCGTTCGAATGTGAAAAATGCTACTTCTAGAATAATTGTAACCCTTTGAGTTGGCTTCTAATTCAATTTAAATCAGTTTAATCGGATAGTGAAAGATAAAGTTATAACAAAAATACTAACAGTTGTGCAGAGACATAACCACGCGTCACGCGTGGCAACTTTTTCTTATTTCATTAGGACTCTTTTAAATTCCAATTTGAATGTATTTCTTGACCTAATTTCACCATATATAATACAAGATATGAGTATCCGTTGAAAAAACTCTCTTTAGCCTCTTAATACACATTCACATCATCAAATTTATCAAAAACAAGAGGCAAATTAGTTAAGGTGCATTTGATTTACTGTTTTCAAACTGTTTTCAGTTTTGCAACAACATTAAAAACGTGTTTGGTCTGATATTTTTGAAAATTAATTTTCAAAAATAAGAAAAAGTTATACATAAAACTTAAAACGTACAATTGATGTTTTTTAGTGAAAATTTTGAAAACATTCAAAATACGGAAAATGAGCATTTAAATATAATTCTATTTGAATAAAATTTTAAAAAATATAAATATAAAATTCTAAAAAATAAAATTCAAAAAGTAAAATTCAAAAAAAATAAATTCAATAATAAAGTCGATAAATTTAAAAAAAAAAATTGAAAAAATAAAATCTAAAATTCTGGAAAAATAAAATTATAAAAAATTCTAGAAAAATAAAAAAAAAAATTGTTCAAACTCTTAATTATTATTTACATAAAAAATCTGAAAAATGTATTTAAACGAACATAGATAAAAATATTTTCATTGGACGTTATTAGTTTTTATTTTTATTTCCTATATTTCGAACTCAATTTTTCATTTACTTTTATTTTACTTTTGTAATGAGAAAAAATATTGTAAGATTCACCAACTTAAAATGTATATATTACTGGATATCATATTTATATAAAATTGTTCTATTTTTACAGAATAATCAAGTTTCATGGAATAAAATGTCATAATTTTCTTTTTCAAATTTTCAATCCAAATGTGTTTTCTAATTTCCTATTTTAAGAAATAATTTTCAAAATGAATAACCAAACGCATTTTTAACAATCTTAAAACGGACTTGAAAATGGGCTTAAAATCGAAAACACGAACCAAACGCGCCCTTCTATTTTGAGAGAGAAAATCAAATCCTAGCCAGAATTGAAGGTATTATATCAAGAAATCGAAGATTTAAACCTTGAACTCGAATATCAATATCTTTTGTATTATTTCATGATTTGGGTTATATTTTTTCTATTATCTATCTTATAATTTATATAAAATCATGTTATACTAAGTCCGCTTTTGAACCGTCTTGTTTATTATTTTAATTCGAAACTAATAATTTAGTATCTCTTATGTTTCTTGATTATTTTTGTATTTTTATTGTATTATTTAATTTCTTGATTACCAATTACATAATTAGCTGCTTGTTGTAGTATTAGGAGACTCACGATAAGTTTAAAACATGGCAAGGATAGCACACGAATAATAGATATTATGAATAACAATATCGATGTACAATTGTATAGATAATCTAAAATTTAATTTATTTGGAAAAATAAGGTTAAATATCTTAGTTTTACCAATTGTCAATAATGCATAAATGGAACTAGATTACATAAATGAGAATTTAAATAGCTAGTAATAGACGAACTCTAAATTCAACACAATCATCCATAATTTGATACAAAACACACTTTTTACATATTTCTTATCATAGTTTAGAATAAGCACAAATCAAATCATTTTAGCGTTGCATAATTTAAATTCAATACAAAGCTAGTAAATTTGAATTGAAATTTATTCTCTGTGGGACGATACTCTATCTCATCAATTCTATTACTTTTCGATGATCCTATAAGCTTGCTGGTTTTACTCGACCGGATTGTTGTAGGGAGGCATTGAGATAAATAGTGATTCTATGTATGAAAACTTTTGTGGATTGTCTAAAGTCAATAAGATAAAAATTAAGTGAAAATCTTAAATTAGATGTAGATTTTTGAGAATGGGTGTTTAATAAGGGCCATTGTACTAATAATTATATCAAAAGGGAAAAAGCTACCATGAGTTATGAGTGAAAGCCACCCTATAAAAGATCCAAATGAGGACAGTTATTGAAAATTCCATAAAGAAAACTCAAAATGGGATCAAGCTAGTACATAAAACAAAATATGCATAGCAATTATGAAAAAGCAGATGCATGAAACAGAAAACGCACTACATACTTTGATTAATCCCCGAACACTTGTTTGAAAGAATTAGACTTTTGATAAGAGATAATTAGCCTAGTTGAGTCCGGGGGATTGAAGTAGTCAAAATATAGGAGAATCATTATTTGTTGAAGTGTTGACTTTAAACTAGTAAAAATTTATCCAGAGTGGATGGAGATTAGTATTGTATAAAGATCACAAATTGGAAAAAAGAGTTAAAAAAATAATAATAAGTTTGGGGTATGTATCTCACGTAAGAAAAAAGGATAAATTTGACCATTGAAGGTTATGAATTGAATCAAGTTTGAATTTATGGTGCTCTCAATGGGTCATCATACACACGTTAGTTTTGCATTGGATATGCATACGTTGATTCTAACTTTGTGATTTTGATGCTATTCATAGTTTTGACATCGAAATTCTAATCCTGAGACCAACAATAGGTTATCTAGCCAAATTTTATTTAAGTTAGGTTATATTTTGTTTGAGAAGAAACAAATGTTCAACTTTGAGAGTGATTGATAAGCGCATTTTATAAATTTATCTAGGCTATTAAATTAGAATTTCTTTTGGTTATTTGAATGAATTATGGTTCGATGTGTGTGATTGTGTTTGTTAGGTAAAATGCAAATGGCGGAACTGGAGATGAAATGAATGAAAAATGGAAGAAAATGAGGATTAAAGTTTGGAGACCAAAATGTGAAAGCTCATAAGTTTATTTGGACCTCGTATCGATGACACTAAAACCAATTAGAGAAGAACAGAAGACAACATATTGAAAAGGAATGAAGAAGAACCTAAATGCACTCTAGAGAATGTTCAGGGACCAATTTGTAAATTGGTACCCAGATTCATATCCATGCGCAAGCATGGACATCCAAGCCTTACATTTGCAAGGCCCCCAATTGAATAAACTAAGCCAAAATTTGCTCTATCATGCATGACATGGAGGATAGCCATGCGCACGCGTGGCTCTAAAATTGGCAGTTTCCTTATTTTGATCTAACTCTTTATGGTATGATTTTCTAGTCTCTATTAAAAAGGTTGAACCCCAACCTTGAGGGCCCCCCACCGACCCTGCCCTGGATCATCCCAGGAGCCAGGGTGGAGAGCTTATGGATAGGCCTGGGCTATTAACCTTATGGTAACTCCCGCTTGCAACAAAGTCAATTCCACCTTACGGGGAATCGAACTCTACACACTACCGCTTACACACTACCGCGCTGAGCCCTAGTATCTATTGAACATACTTGAGGCTGTTAAGAATGTACCTTGCAACCATATAATGTCGAGAAGAATTCTAGCAAGAGATTACTAGGCAAATAACAAAAGATATTGAAGATTCATAGATCGAATTCAATATTCAAGACAAAGAAGTTGATTTTTAGGTAATTCGTATACAAATATGTTGGCTAATTTCTCTATTGTATTGGATGAAGATGGACAAGTGGGTTAGTAAATTATCTTGTTCTTGATTAATCGTGGATGATTATTTCGTTATTTTATTGCTTGATTGCCAATTAGTTAACTTTTTTTTATTGTAGTGCTTAGAAGCTCACAATAAGTTTAGAAAACTATATAATTAACACACGAGCAATAGGTGTTAGTAATAATATGTATAGCATTTGCAATCTCGTATGATAATCATGTGAATACATTTCTTTGCATATGAATTCAGACTAGGAATAAGATCGGGTCGGGTCGGGTAAGGTCGTGCTTAGTTATCTTGAAAAAGAAAGTTAATTACAATTGGATTTTTGAATGTCACGAACGTATGAATAACACTACATTACATAAGTTAAGAATTGAAAATAGATACCAATATGTGGATTCTGAAATCCATCACATTCATTCTATAATTCGACATAAACCAACGCATTCTACATAATGCATAGCATAACTTAGGATAATTACAAACCAACAATTTCTTTTTGTGATACTTACATCGAATTTGATGAAAAACTAGTACAATGTAATTATAATTCTTTTTCTCGTGAAACTATAACTCAACTAATCACATTATTACTTGTCAATGATCAAGTACGCTTGCGGGATTTATCTAAACAATGATGCTGTATCTAAAGATGTGATGATTATAGGAAGTCAAATTAAGAATGTTTATGTCATAAATATTGAATTTGAAAGTGAAATAAAGTGTTTATCAATTTTTAAAGAGAATCCTCTATTGTGGCATAGAAGAATAGGTCATGTTAGTTACCTACTTTCAAAAAATTTCAAAAATTGCTTTGTTAAAGGTTTGCCAAACTTGAAATTTGAAAAAGATAAAATATGTGATGCATGTCAATTTGAAAAATAAGTAAAGAGTTCTTTCAAACTTAAGCAACATTCTTCAACTAAACAATATTTACAACCTCTCCACATAGATATTTTTGGATCATCTAGAACAACAAACTTAAGTGGTAAATATTATACATTCTTCATTATCGATGGTTTTCTGTATTTACTTGGTCCTTTGAATGTATTTAAATATTTCTATAAAAAGATTCAAAATAAAAAAGATACATTGTTACCACAATTAGAAGTGATCATGGAGGAGAATTTGACAATATTGTATTTGACGAGTTTTGCAAAATTAATGGATATGAACATGATTTTTCAACACCTAAAACTTCTCAACGAAATTGTCTAGTTGAAAGAAATAATTGCACACTACAAGAAATGGGTTGGACTATGTTAAATGAAAATGGTTACCAAAATATTTTTGGGCCGAAACTGTTATTACATTGTATATAGAGTTTTGATTGATCGAAAGAAAACAAAGATTTCATATGAACTATGGAAAAATAGAGTTTCTAATATTATTTATTTAAAAGTTTTTGGCTGTAAATATTTTATTTTAAACACAGAAGAAAATTTGGAAAATCACAAAAGAAAATTTGGAAAACTTTGATTCAAAATTCGATATTGGGATTTTTCTTTGATATTCATCTTCTAGAGAGGCTTATAGAGTTTTTAATAAGAGAACTTTAATTGTTGAAGAATCCATATATATAATATTTGATGAAGTTGATCCTCTTGATCGGGAGAAATATATCAATAATGATGTAAGTTTGGAGGTTCTTTTTGCGCAAATGAATATTCAATATAAAAAAAATAATTATTTCGAATAAGTTATGTTTATGTTATTGCGTTCGAAAGATATTTACCTTATATTGTATTAATTAAGTTAAAATGGATTTAAAAATCTTATATATATATATATATACACACTTTAGTCCCTAACGTTTCAAAACATTAAAAAAACATGTAGAATAATTAATTCTTTTCCTATGAAAATTATGGGACCTTACAAACTACCATCTTTAAATATTTTTGTCCTCGAAAATTACCTTGACTAATCGAAGGATTCTGGATACTTGGTTTTAACCTCATCTTCCTTCTCCCAAGTTGACTCATCAATCCATGATTTCGCATTTGAACCTAGGGATAGCAACGGGGCAAGTATGGGGCAGGTCGGTCAATCCCACCCCCGTCCCATCGGATATTTTTATTACATTACCCCATACCCATACCCGGTTAAAGCGGGATGGGGCAAAATCGGGCGGGGCGGGTCAAGTCCCTCACCCCATTTATTTTTTTCTTTTTCTTTCTTATTTATTTTAATTTTTTCTTTTATTTTTTTTATGTTTTAGTTAGTAAATATTAATATATTTTTACTATTTTTACTCATTTGTTAAAAGCAACTTATGTTCTCTTTAAAAATGATGATAAATTTATTATTTTTGTTCAATAAAAAATTTAAATTTGAAATTAATTTTAGATGGGGCGNTTTAAATTTTTTTATTTTTTATGTCTTTAGTTAGTAAATATTAATATACTATTACTTTTTTTACTAATTTGTTAAAAGCAACTTATGTTCTCTTTAAAAATGATGATAAATTTATTATTTTTGTTCAATAAAAAATTTAAATTTGAAATTAATTTTAGATGGGGCGGGTAAAGGGGCGGGAACTATGTTTCCCATACCCGCTTCGAGGTAATGATTTTCGCCCCATCCCCGTCTCGTGTACCCGGTTAGGCAGGTAATCCATGTCCCATTCGAGACGGGGCCCCACGGGTATCGGATTGAGCGAATTTTATTGACATCCATATTTGGACCTTGACTAAGGGAACTTCTCTGTTTCTTAATTGGTGCACCTTTCTATCCAAAATCATCATTGATATTTCTTCATATGGACAAGTCTTTTTGTACCTCCAATGTCTGATAACCCACTACAAGACTAGGATCATGGACATATTTTCTGAGCATCGAAACATGGAACACGTTACGCACTACCGTGAGTTCAGGTGGTAAGGCAAGTCGATAAGCCACAACGCCAATCCTTTAAAGAATTTCGAAAGGTCCAATATATCGTGGTCTCAACTTTCTCTTCTTACCAAATCTCAATACCCCATTCATTGGTGCTACTTTCAGAAAAACTTTATCACCCTCCTAAAACTCTAATTCTTTTCTTCTACCATCAACATAACTTTTCGTCGGTCTTGTGTTATCTTTATTTTTACTCTAATCTTATCAACAGCCTCAAGTTTTCGTTTAATAATTTTAGGACCCAAAATCCTATTCTTTCCAACCTCATCCCAATGGATAGGGGATCTGCACTTCCTACCATAAAGAGCTTCATATGGGGCCATGCCTATAGTAGCTGGAAGCTATTGTTGTAAGCAAACTCCAATAATGGTAGGTGAGTCTCCCAACTACCGCCAAGATCCGAAACACATGCCCTCAACATATCTTCAAGAGTTTGAATAGTTATTTCCGATTGTCCATCTATCTATTGATGATAAGTAGTGCTAAAACTTAATTTCGTCCCCATGGCTTCTTCTAAGCTTTCCAAAATTTTGATGTGAACCTCGGGTCTCTAGCTGAAACAATGGTGACTGGAACTACATGCAATCTAACTATCTCTTTGATATATAACTGTGCGAACTGTTAACCCCAAGAGTAACCAACCAAGAGGGGGTGAATTGATGTTTGAAACGTTTTTGACAATTAGTCTCAAAACTATATGCAAACTCGATAACTTAATTCAAATATGAATATAATATAATATAAATAGCAATGTAAAGTAAAGTACAATAATGTAAAGATAGCAAACCAATTTAATAGGGTTCGATACACAATGTGTTCTACGTCCCCGTTACCAATCTCTCCGTCACGAGTAAGGCCAAATGCACTATAATGGTAACTTACAAAAGGAGTATCAATCCTTAAGTGATTTACAACAATGAGCACTTATCCTTAGGTGACTTACAACAAGGAGCACCTACCATTAAGTGACTTACAACAAGGAGCATTTATCCTTAGGTGAATTGCAACAAGGAGCACTTATCCTTAGGTGACTTGCAATAAGGAGCACATATCCTTATAATAGTTTTACAATTTAAAAAACTCTCTTAACAAATGATATAATCAAGTCAAGTATTTTGAGAGTTAGGATAACACTTTAACAATAGCAAATAATAAAACTCAAGTGTTTTTGTTGTAAACTTTGATGAATGATGTATAATGAAATAGTTTGTATTTTGTATCAAAGTTTTCAACCTATGATCTCTCTTAACAAATAATACAAGTTAAGTATGAAAAGAGATTTACACTTCAATATAAGTGTAGGCAAAGAAACCTTTATTAAGAATTGAAAATAGATGAAATTGAGAAGTTTTCGTGCAAAATAGAATTCTTGAGACATGTTACGTTGTTGCTCTTCGATCTTAGTGCTTGAGACAAATTTTCACAGTAAATGGCTGCTCCACCAAACATAAACTCTGCACATAGTACATTTTGTGCATTCGTACAAGCAATGTGTAGAAAGATGTGCTTCAGACCTCTAATCCATTCCTCAATAGCCAATAGACCGGAACCAACATCAAAAGTAAGAGGCTTGTACCTGCGAAACTGCTCAACCACTGAAACAGCTCCAGGTACAAACGGTGATGCGTCTTGCGGTGGTGATGCATTTTGTAGTGGAGGCACTTGATTCTGTCTTCTCAACTCTTGTATCACTTGCAACAAATCACACATCAAATTTGTGTGGGTAGGTGGTGCCATATCCTAAAATTAGTATTAATTCACCCCTCACATACCAGTACTAAGTCTAATATGTTATACTTATACTATCGTAATACATATTATGATTTTACCGAGGAAAAACATGCATGTCTCAAAATTTAAAAGTAGGTAATTGAAAAATGTATATTAAATTAAATGTTTGAATAAATTCATCTTCTTACCCTTTTTACATACTTTAGAGTCGTCGGAAGGTGGCCGATTGGTGGTAGTTGAGTGCCAAAGATCTTGAGTTTCGATCGCCACAATAGCATTGCATGTCAATATGTATAGAATTATATAACTATAATTTTCGAAGTTTTATGTAGAGAAATTTTCAAATTCGTATTTATTTACTCTTAAAAATAAAGTCTTTTCCCAATAACACAATATATTCATACATGTTTGGATAGATGTAAAATTCTAAAGTAATCATAGAATTTCATTCTATAATTGAGTAATTTCAACAGTAATGTGTACACATAAAGTGCAATTTTATTGTTTTAGTCCAGTAAGGCATATCATCAATATTTATTCCTACTTTGGAGCACTTAGTTCAAATAGATGACAATCATCCCTCAAATCAAGTGAGACATGCACGTAGCCAATTTATAATATAAATATTAGGAACATAATTGGCATGCAAAATAATTTACGAAATTGACACCAGAAAAACGGAAATTTTTTATTTTCCTGGCAAACTTAATACAATGGTTCCCCACACAATATTTTCTCTAATTAGGGTATAATTTCAATTAACTACCTAATTATGTCAAATTTTGCCAACGTTGTGTAGAATTAAATAACAAGTAGGATATTAATTTTATAGGAGGAACCTAAAAACCGATTTCATTTTATATCACAGCCTGCAAACAAGATATTGGTTTCATAATAACATATACCATAGGTCATAATCAAATAAATAGTCTAATTCCTTGAGAAGGAAAAATGGTTCATGAATAAGCACAACTAACATTATTATTGGAATCAAAATCTTAAATCACGTTTCAAACTTTAAGTAACAACAAAATCTTATATATATATATATATATATATATATAAAAAATTATAACACAAATATTATACTAAAATGAAATACCTTACAATTGTTTTTTACGAGTGTTTATAATTTGATATCTTTATACAATCGTCTACTTATCAATCTTTAAGAATATATTTTCTCCACATAAACAATAAGTCTATTATTCATCCACTCATATCCAATACTTGGTTTCAAGATTTTCCTCCGGGTGTCTTATTATGTAAAGCTTCAGAGTCCACCTAGTCCAAACCACTAAATTTAATAACAATTCTTTTAAATCTGCCCATTAACCAATCTATTCCCATCCCACCTCCCTCAACATAACGCTCTACAATAACAGACCTAAATTGCCCATCACCATCTTCTTTTAATGTATATCCTTCAGTTACACATTTTCCCCAACCGGTAACCACGCAACAGCAACATTCAACACTAGTGGTTATTCACTTCCTCTTTCCTCCATAAACAACTAATAAGTGAGGTAGTTAGTTACCCAACAACAACAATAAATCAATAATACCCATTGCATATAATCTACACAGTGTACACTCTACAGCCAATAGCACTATAGAAGATGCCAGATGAATACGAATTGAAATTATAGAAAACTTACCTACCGCTACTGACTCGATTGTTGGGCACCTGGGCTTGGTTCTGTGGTTCAAGGGACGTGCGAGTCTGCGACGGTGCGTGGACATTGGACGCAGTGGTCGGCGACGGCGTAGATGTAGGGGCTGAGGAGTGAAGGGCGTGCATTTCTGTTGATGCAGGCGGCGGTGTATTGTGTAGTGTAATGGATTGGAATTTGTAGGGCTTGTATCATACATTTTGGGCCAC
>CAIGRO010306395.1:0-11356 GCA_903798355.1 Fraxinus baroniana | reverse complement strand
TATTTTCAACTGTACATTCACACAATAAAATATTCTATAAGTATATCAAAAAAATTTCCCTCCTTTTTAACTACAAATTCTCCTAAAAATCACCATTCAAAACTCTTATTTTCTACCAGAATGACTGTCAAACGGGCTCTAGATTTTGTGATTTCTGCCTACTACAAGGACGAGCCGATAAATTCCTTATAAGGACAAGATGCAACTCAGGTATTCTAGCCCCACAAACAACAGCCAAAAAAAGGCATCAAAACAAAGCCTGACTCATTGGATTGCAAGTCATCCTGGTGTATCGTTACAATCTGCAACACAGTTTCTAATGCTAAGGGTCCTCAGAAGCAATAGCATCTCGTGTAACTGCTCAAGGAGTTGAACAAGCCTTGTTCAAAACTAATATTAGCATTCTAGATACTAGTGAGAAAACAAAAATATGTTGATTCTAGTTCTGACAAAAAACTTAAAATGGCAAATGTACGAACATGGCCAAACTTTGCTAGAATTGTTAATCTGTTCAAACAAGACGTTGTGCTATTTGCCTCATATTAGATAATGTTACATAGATGAGATTCTATGGCACCTAAAAAACAAACAAACAAACAAACTCGTTGATTATATCATTTCACACTATCAAACGCTTCATACTAAATATGAACTTTTGAGTTCCATGATTTCTACAAGTACAGGAGATGCAATCTGCCAAGAAATTAAGAACCCCCATAAGGGGAGTGGAGTATACATAGTATTCTAACAATTCCATCAAAATTGACAAATTACATATTTTTAACAGAGAGAAGTAGATTGCAAGTAAATTCAGTGCTTAACACCAACAAAACACAATCCCACTTCAGCTTGAGCCTGCATCTCTTCCAAAGCTTTCACAAGCTTCTCGCGGTTTATTGCAGTTTCTGTTTGCTCAGATAGGATTTTCCTTAATCTTCGAGCATCAGCCACAAATAAATTAGTTAATTAACAAGACAATATGTTAGAAAAAGATGCATGAGGTTAAAGATCTGGCTATCTGCAATAGTAGGAATAATAATAAACAAAAAAAATTGCCACTTGATATTCAATAAAATGTTGTCCTTGCAAAATCTCGTATAAACTGATATGGTAGGCATATAGTTTAATTTTTTGTGCATATCATTTCTTATGAGTTCCTCTGTTTTGAAAATTCTGAACCGAGAAAAGCTTAGGTGCTTTGATTTGCTATTTTCAAGTTGTCTTCAGTTTTGCAAAACGTGATGACGAGTTTGATATGGTATGTTTGAAAATACATTTTCAACAACACATTTTTCAGAAAAAAAATATTTTCCATCACATCAATAACTTTTCCTTCTTTTTTAACCACACATTCTCCATCAATTTATTATTCCAAAATAATGTGGCTCAAACACACCCTTATAATATAAAACTCAAAACGTAATTTTGACGTTTTGAGTGTTTATAGAATCAGTGAATTTTTAAAAAATCAAGAAAATAAATTCAAAAAATAAAATTGATAAATTCTAAAAAATTAAAAAATAAGATCTAAAATTCTAAAAAAATATAAAATATAATAAAAAGTATAAATTATAAAAAATAAAAATAGTTCAAGCTCTTAATGATTATTTATAAAAAAAATCTAAAAACATATTTAAATTCACAGTCTACGTCAGTAATTTTTATTTTTATTTGCTATATTTTGAACACAATTTATTATTTATTTTTATTTTACTTTTGTAGTTAGAAAAATATTGCAAGATTCACCAATTGTAAAATGTATACATTATTTGATAATATATTAACATAATTTTTTTTGATTTTTACTGAATAATCACATTTCATAGAATAAAATGTTATAAAACAATAGTGCAAAATTCCAAACCAAACTTATTTTCTAGTTTTCTATCTTTAGAAATAATTTTTAAAGATGACAAATCAAACGGATTTTTTGCAATCTTAAAACAAAACCTTAAAACATAAATTTGAAACATGGATCAAACAGGACCTTAAATTTTGATTACGTTTCTTATTTATCTGAAACTAAACATGTACCTCACAAAAGCTAGAATCTGAAAAAGGGAAAAAGTTGCATTTTTTCCCCTGCTCTGCTAGAAGTTAAATCAACACAATGAATACTTCATAAAGTATGTTGTAAATCATTTAAGAAGGAAATATAACTCCTCTTTAGAGTCCTACAATTAGCTTATATCTTTCAATCTTTCTACATATGCGACTTAATGGTTCCTACAGATTTTTTCTGTATCATAAAGTACCATCTTGATCTATCATGCAACACAAATTTATTTTCAACTTAATATTAAAGAAAATTAAATAATAAGATAGGGTACTTATTCATCTTGAAAAATGAAAAAGAACTAGAGAGAGAGAGAGAAATAATGGCAGAGAGATGAATGCAAAAACATGTTTATAAATCATACAGAAGCGATACGACAACTTACCTATGCACGACTGCTGTGTCTCCATGTCCAGTGCAGATAACAAGCATGGCATTACGAGGTAGACTGGAGTGTATGCTTTTGACTCTACCATTGATACGACTAAGTATTTCCTTTAGTTCTGCATGGACACTATATCCAATGCTTTTTCTACCAGTAGGTTGCTCACATGTAAGCAATGATATCATCTCTGCTAGCTTTGTATTTAGCTTTTCATCATCATTAGCTTGTCTCTTGAGGTAGGTGAACAATTCTGAGAATTGGGCCCAAACAAAGTGCACCTTGTCATTTTTTACCTGTGCATCACCAGAAACATAGGATAAAGATACAAGAACAGACTCAGTTGAGGAATTGCTTATGTGATGGGAGAGAACAGAATGCACTCCTAGACCTGCCCCCTGCCCTTCCAGCTCGAGCTCACATGCATGAAAACCCTGTCACACACTCAATTTATAGCTGTTACAATTTAGTCACTTAAAAGTTTTTTTTCCCCATATTAGTCACCAAACTCTCATTTATGCTTCAGCTCTGTCATATGTCAACCTGCTAAACCAACAGAAATGCTCAAATGGTTGTGGTTGCAATTACAGTAGTGGTAGACTTAACGAAGTTGGCGAGTGAGTCTACAAGTTTTCATTTTTCAAATATTCAGGCTTTTTTCTTTGCTTTTGTTACTTATTTTTTGGTTATGCATTTCGAGGCAGAAATAGTCCAAAAACACACATTTTTGTCCAGCTAGATGATAAAAACAATGCCCTAACTAATTCTTTGCGCCATGTCATATTTTCTAATTATTATTTCCATTAATTTAGCATATATTGCCTGAACTACAACAAAAATTGGATTGAGAAAATAGCCAAAATAAACAATTGCATAGATTCGGAGTCTAACAGTGTTTTTAACCTTCAGTCTACTCTTCTACACCTTGAAATCTTTACTTGTGAGAATTACAAATGTGAATATACCTCTTTTGTGGCTTTCGAAAGAGCTTCATCATCAGAAGATACTGGAATTGCATGAGATGTCTCAGAGGCATATCGCTTCACGATGGATATATTATCAACTAAAGATGAGGTTTTGCCAAAATCGCCCAAAACTGACAAGAGTTTCTTCCTTGTGAACGATGGAGGCAAGCCAAAATCAGGTCCTAACTCCAAAAACGTGACAAATAAATGAGCATGTTACTCAAGAATCTACATGTATACATAACAAGCATGATATTCAGTCAGTGAAAAAGGTGTTCAAAATGTTGTTTCTAAATATTCAAGACAAGCAATTTTTTTTTGTTAATACAAATATACTTGCTTTTTTATTGATTTGGCTGATCCAAAGGTTATACAAAAGCCAACGACATCATAACCATAAAAATTATGGGCAGAAGTACCCCCAAATTTGGTGTGAATCACAGCTGGAGTACTAATATACCTGTTTTTCTATAATAGGATAAACTGTGTGCCGTAACCAACATATACTCCCATTTGCACTTTTATTCACAACATTTTCCTTAGCGTTAAGCTTCCCAGTGTTCCATTTTAAATGCAATTAGTCTCTACTCACGATTTTTTTTTTCTTCTAATTTCAATTCTATATTTACCTGTTAATGCTTCAAAATGTCTCATTTGTTTTATATCTTGGAAAACCATGAATGGGGACCAATTGCACCAAAAATTGGAACTTCAAATAGCTTAATGTCAAGAAAAAAGTGGTTGGATAAGACTGCAATATACGTCGGTGATGGCACATGCAATTTATCTCTCGTAACAAATGAAGATGTGATAAATCACCGCTGGCAATGTATATCAACCTGTAGAATATATTTAATCAAGCATGTAGATTACTGTAAAGCCTTGTCCAACTACCCCGATCCATATGATAATACTAGAAAAAGTATAATAAATAAATAAATATAATTTAATTTTTAGAAAAAAATTATTCCCAGTTATAACACAATCTGCTCAAATATTTAAGTGCAGATGTTTTAATGTACATTGACAGAGAAGATAAATTAATTACCATGTGTAATTTTTAACAACGCCAGTTCCATTGTGGCTCTTGCATCTTCAACACTATCGTGTCCATTTCCTGAATCTTGTATCTCTCTAGAAAGAAATCTCCTCGTTAGTATGCGTAAAGCTGTTTTGTAAGATCGGCCACGTGGGTGCCTATATAAAACCGCCGTATCAATCACCAGATCATGACAGATCTTCAATGCTAACAAATCATTTTCTAGTGAATGTCCAACAAGAATCGTCTCTTTGTAAACCAGTTGAAGAAACTCTCCCTGAATATAGAAGCAAATGTTAGAAATGTATAAATAATATAAAAGTAAAATCCGACCCTGAAGAAAATGGTAAGATGTCTCCCGAGCATGTTTCTCTAATAATATTTACCCTTTTTTTACTAACAAAACTTGCTTTTCTAGGAAGGAAGTCTTAACTTCCTTGCTAGAAAAGTAACTTTTAAGCTTAGTCAAAACTGCTCGAGCATAAGACTGTCAACATAATAATAACAATAACAGGCAGAAGACTGGCTCGCATAATAAACCTGAATAGCTTCAATAGTTGTGGTCACTCCATCCAACATCTCGTGTGTGATTCCACTGTACCTGCAACATCTCAAAACCACATAATCTCACACAATAATACAATTTGCTGGCAAAAGGAATATATGAATCTAATAGATTTCTCAATTCGGTCCCAATAATATCCTGAAAGCCAGGTTATCTCATAACTCGGATATGAGAAATTGCCAAACAAAAATCAGTTTGTTACTTCCCTGAATGTTCTCTACTGTTTCTAAATGCCCTTAAGCTAATTTCTATCTATCAAAAATTAAAAGGGTAAATAAAACTAATGAACTTGAAAAGTCATTTAGCTTAAGGGTATCGTACAACACTTAATTACATTACAATTTGAAGCCATTGTCACATGAAACACTGGATAGATCTGGCAGTATTTAATCCCTCCAATCAGAAAATGTGATTATGTGAATAAGAAGAATGTAATTGCAATATAGATGTTAAAGATGGATGCCAAGCCAAACTACAAAGAAAATAAAATAAGATATGAAGATAGAGACAGCGAGTGAAACTCATACTGATTGACATAGAATAAGAAATGGCAACTTAGATAGTTAGGAAGTCCTGTATAAACCTAAAGAAACTCTCATTCACAATAGTAATATGGTCCCAGTAGAACAGCACAGAATAGTGAGAGGTGGATCAGAATTAACATGATATGGTTGTAAATTTTTTTATTTTATCTAACTGGACCTTCAAGCAGATTTGTGGTGAATCAAATGGAATTGCAAGAAAGGATTCTATGTGGCCGTCTTGGAGTTTAATAACTGACAAGGCTAAAAAGCTTGTAGCTTGAACCTTGGTTACAAGAGAGCTACAGTTCTGGTTCCTAAACCAGTAAGATAAAGCAAATAAAGAAATTTCTGTAAACTTCTCCAGGAGGCTTGCTTATCATAATTCGAGTGCCATGCCATTATTGTCTTCCGCTACTTGGTTGGAACCAAGAAAATTTTGAGAGACCAGTAAATATTTAATCAAGGATTTCTAGAATGACAGAATAAACATTATAAAGCTCATTTCGGCAATCTTTGCCTATGATGCTCGGACTCTTCGAANCCGCTACTTGGTTGGAACCAAGAAAATTTTGAGAGACCAGTAAATATTTAATCAAGGATTTCTAGAATGACAGAATAAACATTATAAAGCTCATTTCGGCAATCTTTGCCCAGGTAACAAGTAATGACTAGCTTGTACCATAGCCAAAGGAGAACATAGTGAACATGTTATGTTCAAGTCATGCAATGCAGTCTTTAGAAAATCTAATCCAGATACCCAAAAATTATATCCAGATGCGCTTTTCAGTAAAGATTCACAAGAGAAAATACCTTGTATTGTAATCGACAATGGCATTTGCTGGTTTGACAAGTTTGTCCAATACTACCTGCAAAAAGTTGATAGAATTAACCTAAATGTAAGCTCTCAAACTCAAAACCCAGAGTGCCACAAAGAACAAGCACTTCCATCATTCCATTATTCAGAAACAGGAGGTATGCAGATAGGATGCCCACATAAAATTATGATGCGAAATAACACCTCACATTATAAATCAATATGGTGTACAGAAGAACTCAAGGTAACACTTAAATAATACCAAAATGCCTAATGAGAATTATTTTGCAAGATTGTAACCAAATACAAAAACCACTAATGGTCATAATGTTCCACAACAAGTACACGGGTTGAAAGTACAAGGGCATAAGGATGCAAGCAATAGAGAAATTACAGCATCATAGTTTCAAATATACCACAAATGTTTGTTCCCACTTTCACAACAAGAATGATGCGAATGGAAAGTGAGATTAGAGAACTATATTAGGTAATTTTGATAACATTTACAAAAATTGCAAACTCAAGATGTGAAGCCACTGCATTCAACTGATGACCCAATTGTGTTACCGTATGCTATGGCAATCCAAAGTGTTCTTAATGGAAAGAAGATACTTTTCCACCTGACGTTATAGTTTTCTTAATCTCAAGTCCTCTACACTTACAAAAACTAAATGAGAGAGAAAGAGAGAGAGTAGTTAATCATGAAGAAGGAAGAGATAAGAGTCCACAAACAGGAACGCGTACATCATGAAGAAAAAATCAGAAACCAGTAAGTAATATAAAGTCTACCTGTCCTTTAACATCCACCAGTGTAACTCTAGTAAGCTCAAAACCCTCTTTTGTAATACACTGGAACAAAAAGTTCAACAAACATAAAATAAAAATTAAGCCCAAAAATAACGAAAACATACAAAATAAGTCTAATGTTAATATATAGTACAAGCTGCATTTCCTACAAATCACCTTGTTTTCAACAAGAAAAATAAAAATGCAATTACAATATTTTAAACAACGATAAAAACATCAAATACAGAAAACAGAAATTATACAACAGTCAAACATGAAGAACAGAACACACAGACAAAAACCTTCTAAGTAGTCATCCAAGCAAGTATTAACTTTTGAAAGTTTGTGTTAAACAGTATCAGTATTTCAATTACTTCTTGTTCAACATCTTGGAGGAGGGGGGGGGAGGTCTTTTGTATTTCTATAAAAAGAAAGGCAACAATGGAGAAGAATCCTATGTAATTAGGACAGATGAAAAACATAAATTTGCTACAGGATGTAGGATATTTCATGAAGCCATGAAGATGACCAAGTCGTCTTTGAAATTTTTTCTCCATAAAGCAGAGTCACCTACAAAATATTTTAAAAGAAAATGTGCATTTTCTTTCCCATCAACTGCCAACATAGCAAGAGCTCAGAAGCCAGATTTTCTTTGGTTTCCGATTTTCAAAGTCTTTCGATTTTGTACAGACTGAGTAAATGGAATCTCTACGTTAAAAAAAATGTGGCATCAGTGTAGGTGTCAAAATAAACCGGAAGAAAAGGAGGCCAAGAGATCAAGAATTAACAGAGTCGAGACAACCATGTTGAGAGTTATTTCCCAAAGAAAAATGTAAACCGTGAGAATTTTGAGGAAAATAAGAAAACGCAACGATCTCAGAAAGAGTGGATCTTGTTCTAATTAACGTACTAACTCAATTACCATTTACGTTCACGTCATTATCCACTGTAATATTTTCTATGTTAGCACAATGCAGAACTAAAAAAAAAAGTGCCCAACCAAACAGCATAAAAAGGAAATAGAATAAGGACAGTCCTCTTTTCTGATTAGCCACGTCTGACTTTCTCGGTCAAGAGGAACAGCAGTTGGTAACGGAAATATATAACACCAGAACATAGTGGACATTAAGTGAGAAGTGATGTGATGCATCCTATAATATGAGATGCGAGAGTTTTTACTTGCCTTTTGATGAATTTAAGTTCATTACTATGTAGGCATGCCTAAAATTCTCTGACAATCATAAAAATGGAAATATAAATATTGGTGAATCAGATAGGAGGCTATTCTATTACTGATCACATGTAATAACAAGTCAGAAAAACCTTCTTCCAAACAGAAGGAATATGGACTCAAAAAACACCTACTAGCACTTTTGTCATAATGGGCAGGGAAACAAAGAGAACGGTCAAAGTACTTCCAACTACTTTTTGTGCATGATAAACTGCTATCATTTTTTATAGCAGCCTTTCAAGTATTCTCCCACACTAAGTTAGGATTATCATCTGCAGACGTACCATCTCACAATCAAGTGCCAACATCTCATATGGAAGAGTTCCAGAAGGAGCAGGAAGTGTTGATAGAAATTCTGCATTATGTCAGAGAATGTCAGGAATTATCTAATCCATAGCATCATCTGGAAAAAGAAATGAAAAGAAGCAAAGAAAAACATTTGATGAAGCACAACACCTGGTCGATTACAGTATCCATTATCTTCTAATTCCTTAGCATTAAGTGTGTAATACGTTATTGGGAATGGCAAGTTTTTTATGAGGTCAGCAAAGGACGAACTGCTGGAGCCAGCACAAGTTTCTGTATGAGAAATAATTGTTAAAGGGAATCATTAACATAGTCTATCCAGACAAAAAATCAGTTGAAGATTATCACCGGAATAAATTACAATAACCATCGCGGCCTTGCATGGTGTCTAATGAATGAAGAAATCAAAATAAATTTTTCCTTCCTCCTTTTATTTTCTTTTAACCATGCTAGTTTGTACTCTTCAAAATTGTAATATATGCACATTTCAAATCAAGAAGAATCTGACTTGTCCATATATGAACTAGGCACTTTAGTCGTAACTGATTAAGTCTCAACCCTAAATGTAAGTTTGTCGTATAATTTCTTTATAATATGCAAGTGACACTTCCACATTAGTGTTGTCTTTGAATACTATACAAACCTTGAGTAGATTCGTGGGAAATTTTATTTTGAATAATTTCCCCTTCAACCCTTTTTCTTTTAACTCTGCTTGTAAGAAGTGCATCTACGGTCTGAATTCCATCTGATACACAGCTAGCACAAAACAAAAAAGGAACAATGATTTATATAGGACATGTTTGAGCCCCATTCTTTTGCCAAAATACATTTTGAAATAGTGATTTGATGGAGAATGTGTAGCTAAAAATAAGGAAAAGTTTTGGATTTGTGTGTAATATTATTTTACTGAAGAATGTGGGGTTGAAAAGAAGAGAGAGAAAATGTATTTGAAATTAATGGGGATCAAGCATGCTCATAATAATAAAAACACATCTAGAGTTCACATTTTCATACAGGACGTGTACTAATTATTACCAACCTTAGAGCTAAAACTGCCCGTGGAATACCGCAGCATTCTTTAAAACTGTTTAGTACTTTAGACTGCGACAAATACAACGCAGCGTCAAGGCCAGGAATATATAACATAACCATCTTTGAGATCAGGGGCTTGTTCTGCATATCAGAAGAACAATAATTGAATACCAATTTGAATAAATTCACTGCAAAATTTTATGAGGTCTTGAGCATTATTCATAAAAGCAATAGGCAGCTGATTTTTCCAGTTCTTATGTTCCAACAACACTGGTAAATAAACAGGTGTTTCCATACAGATATATGTGCAAAGTAAAATGCAGATAAATATCAAATATAAATGAGAGAAATAAGCTCTTTACTTTTATAAAAACCCATGACGGCATGAAACCTTCACCAAGCACCCAGGCGATAAGTCCTTGGACGTCCTGCAGTAGCACATCGAACGAATCAATGTTATTCTATTTTTAACTTAAATTGATTTGCAAGTTACAGAAATACAAGATAGTGAACCAAAACATACATGAAGATTCAAGGTTGAGTTTGCTTCTGGTTGCTTGAAAACAATATCAGCTCGTGCCTGCATCACACCCATAACCCACTTTTCATATTGATGTGCAAGAACATTATACGAACAGCTTGGCCAAAAATTATCCACCCCTATATTATGCTAATGTAGAGGCTCAGTTGATCACAAACAGTAAACATCCCAATTTTCATGCTTTCTAACCATTTCTTTATATTATCAACTGCACCAATTGCATTAGAAAAAAAAATAAGAAAAAGAATAAGTGATAAGAAAATCTAAGGTGGTTAACTCCAAAATAATTTGAGGAAGAATTTCAGAGAAACATAACTAGAAAGTTTACACTTTAACAGCGAGGCATTACTATGCCAAATCATCAAATAAATAATAACAGCCCAGTAAAAAAAAAAAAAAATTAGTTTCAAATGTAAATCAATCTTTAGGTTTTAACTTAAAAGAATTGTTAAAAAAAAAAGGATAATTATGAACCGAAATATTTATAGGTTTTGCCATGTGTACATAGCAATGTACACTGTTGGAAATTGATTTAGAAGATTGAAAATTTGGTTAAGTGTCAAAACCAAAAACTTGAAAAAGTGATTTTCGTGTCAACTTCAGCCAAATATTCAGACTTGATCCGATGATCAAATTACAAATGAAAATAGATCAACTTGTTTTACTTGTCGAGTAGATTGTCGTGGTATATTTGGAATTTCAAAATCAATTTTGGATGAATGAAAAATTGTGGTCCAAAGTTGGGAAGAAAATAGAGGAAGTTGTCTGGAAAAATTAACTAAGGTTGTTGCTACCTTATGGTTGGGCTGTCATTCGAGCGACGAGCTAACGAAAAAGTTAATGTTTTTATCGCTCGAGCGAGGCGATGGCGACAAGCTAGCGACGGTGAATTGTTCAACCTTTGGCAAGAGTTGATGAACTTGGGAAGCGACATTTCATTCACAACCCCTCATCCTCTATATGTAGGACCTCTTGAACGTCCCTTTTGCATCTCATATCATATTTTCATTGAGCATTGCATAAAAACTCTTGCAAATAACTTCCAAATTCATTCAAAACCGTTTTCTTCTATGTAGAGAAAAACTCCGTCGAAAGTTCGCCGTAACTTGTGGTTT
>CAIGRO010306343.1:0-16510 GCA_903798355.1 Fraxinus baroniana | reverse complement strand
TTAGATTTAGAGCAAACTGGTTGCGATATCCACTAGTTTAAGGAATTTCTTAAGAATTCTTATATTCAGTAGGATTTAATATATTGACCTAACGGTTCATCTTGAAAGATTTAACATACAATTCGACCCGAATGCCTTAGAATATTTCATGCTAAAAATTTATATAAACATAAAGAAATAAGAATCTATCACTTTGCACTAATGTATTCTTACCTCAATTTGATACCAAAAATTTGAAACTATAACTTGTGAGATACTATTTAAATGATATTTTTTTAACAGGTAGAATTGTGAACTGTGTACAAATATCAACTTTTGAAATAAAAGAAAACTTCATCTCGTCAATGTTAGCGCGCGCGCGCACACGTAACTCCACTGACTTCAAAGCATTTCAGTTAATCAAGGTAATTGATGTTAATTAATTCAGTCATTATCCTTGGTTAAATGAAATTTATGAGGTTTAAATTTTATTAAATTACATTTTGTCCTTTTTATATCTTTAACCGTCCATCCTCTGGAACTTCTTTCTTTTATCTTTATTTCATAAAAAAAATTGAAAACAAAATACTTTTCTTTTTATATTTTATATAAATACTAATAAAATATTAGAGATAACAATTTTCTTTCTTTCTATTAGAATAAATCGAACATAACTAGTTTATTCCAAATTATTTTATTAATACGAGCTACAAAATGAGTATAATATTTGATATCTTTGATCAACTACTATAATATGTAAATATTCGATCCAAACCAAATTTACGATAAATTCTAAAAAGCACACGTAAGCAAATAAATCCTTTAGGCACATAAGTTGGTCAAGTTTATTACTTCAACTTTTGGACTTTAGTGTGACAACAAGGCTAGACAAGGATTATTTAGTCGAAAGGCTCTGGATACATAGCTTTTACTTCATCTTCTTTCTCCCAGATAGCCTCTTCGACTCCATGATTATTCCATAGAAGCTTAACCAAGGAAACTTCCTTATTTCTTAATGTGTGTACTTTCCTTTCGATAATTTCCAAATGAGCCTCTTCATACATTAGATCTTTTTGTACTTCCAATGAATTATAATTTATCAGATGTTCTGGATCATGTACATACTTTCTAAGCATTGATATATGGAATGCATTATGTACTGCCGATAGTTCAGGTGGCAATGCTAGACGGTAAGCTACATTCCCAATTCTATCTAGAATTTCGAAGGGACCTATAAATCGAGGTCTCAACTTTCCCTTCTTACTAAATCTAAGAACTATTTTCATTGGTGCAACTTTAAGATTTTCTCACCAACTTCAAATTCTACCAACTTACTTCGTTGGTCTGCATAACTTTTATGTCTATCTTGAACTGCTTTTATTCTCTCTCTAATTTTATTGAGTGCTTGTACTGTCATTGCAATAATTTTTGGACCTAAAATTCGATTTTCTCCGACTTTATTCCAATGAACTAGTGATCTACACCTTCTACCATGGAGGACTTCATAAGGAGCCATGCCAATAGTAGCCTGNTTATTGTATACAAACTCCACTAATGATAAGTGTGACTCCCAACTACCTCCCAAATCTAATACACATGCTCGAAGTTTGTCTTCTAAGATTTGAATAGTCCTTTCAGACTGTTTATCATATTGAGGATGATAAAAAGTTTTGAAATTCAACTTTGTCCCAATAGCTCTTTGCATGCTCTTCCAAAATTTAGAAGTAAATCTTAGATCTCGATCTGAGACGATAATTACTGGAACTCCATGCAGCCTAACAATTTCCTTAACATATAATTGGGCAAATTGATCCATACTGTAGTTCATTCTTACTGGAAGAAAATGAGCTGACTTTATCAATCGGTCCACAATTAGCCAGATGGCATCGTGTCCTTTCGTTGACTTCCAAAAATCTACAACAAAATCCATGGCTATTTGCTCCCATTTCCACTCCAAAATTTCTAATGGATTTAATGGCCCTGATGGCTTTTGATGTTTTGCTTTAACTTGTTGACATACTATGCACTTCACAACAAAGAGACCAATCCCTCTTTTCATATTCCTCCATCAAAATATATCTCGAAAGTCTCGATACATTTTAGTACCCCGAGGATGTACAGTATACAGGGCATAGTGAGCTTCCACTAATATCTCTTTTCTTATCCCTTTATCTTTCGGCACACATAACCTTCCCTCGAATATCAAAACATTGTCATCTGCTATTGCAAAACCCTTTCTTTTACTTGTACCAACTTTTGCCTTGATTTTTCTCAAAAATGGGTCATTGTCCTGAGCATCCTTGATTCGATCCCTTAGAGTAGGTTGAATCTTTTGTAACTCGAGCTGGAGGAATGGAAACTTCTAAATTCAATTTATTGAACTCCTTTATCACTTACACTTGAGTTGTTGGTCAAACTGCAAGTTGTCCTACCGTCTTCCTACTAAAAGCATTTGTTACTACATTAGCCTACCGAGATGGTAATAGATAGTGCAGTCAGAATCTTTAACTAACTTTAATCACCTTCTCTCCCTCAAATTCAAATCATTTTAAGTGAAAAAATATTTCAAACTCTTGTGATCAGTATATATATCACACTTTTCCCCATAAAGATAGTGATGCTATATCTTTAGAGCATGTACTATTGTTGCAACTCTAGATCATGAGTAGGGTAGTTTTGCTCATGTTGTTTTAATTATCTTGAGGCATATGCTATTACCTTCCCAAATTACATCAGCACACATCCCAAACCTTGTTTGGATGCATCACTATGCATAACGAATCCATCTGAACCCTCTGGTATAGCTAAAACTGGAGCTTTAACCAATTTCTGTTTAGTTTTTGAAAACTCACCTCACACTTCTCAATCTATTGAAGTTTTACCCCCTTCTTAGTTAGTTGGGTTATCGACCCAGTTATTTTGGAAAATCCTTTAATGAATCTCCGGTAATAACCGGCTAGTCCCAAGAAACTACGAGCTTCACCTACATTCGTCGGTCTAGACCAGTTGGTTACCGCTTCAACTTTAGTTGGGTCTACTCCAATCCCTTGTGCTGTACACGTAACCAAGAAAAACTATACTATCATGCCAAAATTCACATTTCTGAAATTTGGCATACAATTTCTCCTTTTGTAGTGTCTCCAACACTATTTTGAGTTGTTCTTCATGTTGATCCTTAATCTTTGAATACACCAAAATGTCATTGATTAATTGATCTAAATACTAATGAAATACTCTATTGATCAAATCTAAAAATAAGGCAAGGGCATTTGTTACTCAAAAGGGCATTACCTTGAATTTGTAATGACCATAGCGAGTTCTAAACACCATCTTTGAAATGTCATTTGTCTTCACTTTCAACTGGTGATAGCCTGACCTCAAATCAATCTTGGAAAATACTGTTGCACCCTTCAGTTGATTAAAGAGGTCTTCAATCCGAGGAAGGGGATATTTGTTCTTGATAGTCAATCGGTTCAATTCCCTATAATCAATGCACAACCTCATCGAGCCATCTTTTTTCTTCACAAAAAAAAAAATGCTGCACCCCAGAGAGATATACTTGGTCGGATGTAACCTTTGGATATTTGTTCTTGATAGTCAATCGGTTCAATTCCCTATAATCAATGCACAACCTCATCGACCCATCTTTTTTCTTCACAAAAAAAAAAATGGTGCACCCCAGAGAGATATACTTGGTCGGATGTAACCTTTATCCAATAATTCTTGCAACTGTATCTTTAATTCTTGTAGTTCTTTTGGCACCATCCTGTATGGAACTTTATACACTGGAGTTGCTCCAGGTACTAGGTCAATTGTGAACTCCAATTGCCTATTAGGCGGTACGCTAGGCAAGTTCTTAGGAAATATATCAATGAAATCTCGTACAATCGACACATTACCGATAGTGAGCTCCAATTATTGATTTTCATATATACTTACTAGAAATCCCTGGCAATATATTTTCTTTAACATCTTTTCCGCCTTCATGGGCGATTCGAGGCGAGGTAAAGACTTAACTTATATGGCGAAAAATTGAAACTCTTCATCTCCAGGATTTTGAAAAACTACTTCTTTTTCGAAATATCGAATGGTTGCACGGTTGCTTTCCAACTAGTCCATTCCTAGAATAACATCGAAGTCTTTCATGTTTAGGAAGTGTAGATCAACTATAAATTCTTTTCCATTTAGTTCTAACTTTATTGCCCTAGCGATATGATTGGTGTTCAAAATTCTACCGAATGGAATGGAAATTTCTAGAACACTATCGGGGTTTTCGCATGAAGTAAATGATTTAGCAATAAATGCAGTAAATATAAATGAATGAGTAGCTCATGAGTCTCTAAGAACATATGCGGGTACTTCAGATATTGATAGAAAACCTGCCATTACGTTCAGATCCTTTGTTGCCTCTCCCTGGGTAGTAGTAAAGATTTTGGCTTTCACTTTCTTGCTGCACTCATAATCTTTCTTAGGTATGTATACCTTGCAGCCTGGGGCAAAATGGCCTCTTGGCCACATCAATAGCACACATTTTTTTTCCAAACAAGTACACTCCACCATGGGCCTTGTTGCATTTAGGACATCATGGAGTAACTTTTTTTTGGTTTGTTTGATCCTGATCCTGTATTGGTTTTCTTAAATTGTCCAAATCTTTATTAGATCCATTCCACTTTCGTTTCCCGTAAGATTAATTTATTTTGTCTTTCTTTCATAAAAAAATTGAAAACAAAATACTTTTCATATAAATACTAATAAAATATTAGAGATAACATTTTTTTTTCTTTCTATTAGAATAAATCGAACATAACTAGTTCAAAATCATTTTTTTATTCCAGATTTTTTATTTAATACGAGCTACAAAATGAGTATAATATTTGATATCTTTCATCAACTACTATAATATGTAAATATTAGACCCAAACCAAATTTACGATAAATTCTAAAAGTACACGTAAGTAAATAAATCCTTTATGCACATAAGTTGGTCGAGTTTATTACTTCAACTTTTGGACTTTAGTGTGACGACAAGGCTAGACACGGAATATTTCATTTGCTAAATGGCCAATATTAAATTTAAGCCCTTATGAAAATTGTAAGAAAATTCGGGGTGTTGCAGCTTGGAACTCCATTTCTCAATTTCTTAACCCACAAATTCTGGATTTTATGAAATTTCTCAACCCACGAATGTTTGAACAAAATATCATCTCCAAAGATCTGTCGAAACTTTGCCAACAATATTGAGGAAAGATCTCATGGTTTGCCTATCAACGTAGGGGTAACAGAAACAACACACATTAGAAACAGAAAAATTATAGACTGAAAGTCATAAGAGTTCACCCATCGATTGCAAATCGCCAAGAGTTATTCTAGTCTGAATCTTGAATATTGCAATTCTAAAATCTTGCAATGGGATGGGGGTTAAAGTAGGCAGATTTTGTGACGGTGACAATAGTGATGGAGGTGGTGGTGAAAGATGGTGGCAGCGACTATAGAAGATGGTGGTTGCGGTGGTGGAAGACGGTGTGGTGGTCGGGAATGACTTTGGTTTGGGGGAAATGGGTGGGGATGGGGGTGGGAGTGGGGAGTGGGGAATGGGGAGTTTTTGTTATTTTGTTTGGTTTTTTGATTAATTTATTTAATGTAATAATTCTGAAGTTACCATTATTCTTGGTCAAATAATGGTCAAATGGATGGAAAGGACCCATGTGCATATTTTTGAAAGGTTTGGAATTGTGGATGATACAAAATGAATGTTAGGGTAAAATCTGCCAAAAAGTGAAAGGTTAGGGATTGCTGGTTCAATTTTCCCCAAACTTAATATTTGACATGATTTATTATCAATCTTTGATTACTATACTAAGAGTACCACTTACAAGTTGGTAATTCTGCTAAAAGACTAAATGTCAATGTTCTGCCTAATCCCTTGTAATGGGACCCACCATTATTTGAATTTATTAATTGCTCAATATGAATTCTCATATGAACATGTTAATTAGGTTTAAGTTCTCTATTCAGTTAATCCATCAACTTTTGCAATATCTGACAACATCAATTCAATTCCTAAACTTGAACCAAAATTTAGAAGTTGGAAAGAGAACGTCTGTATTGTTCTGGTGGCATTACGTGAAGAACTGAACAACCAACTAATCTTATGGATCAGGGTTGCATTAACAAAATGGGACTCAAAGAAATGGGATTGTTGAAACGCATAAGTATTATGATCATGAAGCATGGAATTTCAGCAACATTCAAGGGTACTGTGTCCAATAAGGTAACTATTTTCTAAGGTATTGTGTCCAACATTAAATAAATTGAAAAATGTTTTGCAAAAGACGATAAGACCATAACTAGATCGTTTTTGGCGAACTTGATTTCATTAAAATATAATGCTAAAGAATACATAAGGGAGTACATCATGTATATGTCTCATCTTGCTTCAAAACTAAATGCATTAAAGTTTGAGTTGTCTGATGATTATCTCGTGCATTTAGTTTTGATTTCTCTTCTTACACAATTTAGTTAATTTAAGACCGGTTACAATTGTCAGATGGGGAAGTTGACTCTTAATGAATTCATTTTGTATTGTATACAAGAAGAAGAAAGGATAAAGCAAGAAAGAACAAAAAGTGTAAACTTGACAAACACTTCTAAGGACGAGTTAAAAAATAAGGAAGCTACTTCTAGTTCAGCTCAAAAGAAACAACCACCTGAAAATTATTAATCATCTGGCTATTGCTTTTGTGAGAATTTGGAACATATGAAGAGGGATTTTACTAAATATCACGCTTGGCATGTAAAGAAAAGTACACATCTCACTTTTGTTTGTCACGTGGTCAATCTATGTTATTATTAAAGATTTTTATTATTTGGATTTGAAAAATACATTTTAGGTACCGTCTTTTAGATGAAATTTGATTTCTATTTCTATATTGGACAAATTCGGTTACTTTTGCTCATGTGAAAATAGTCAATTTAGTCTTTTTCTTTATTCAAACATTGTGAGTGTCAGTTCTTTATCTAGTTGTGAGGACCTATATTTTTGTAATACGGTTGCCTTTTATAACGAAACATGGTATGTGAATTCACGTGGTATTAAACATAAAATAACTAATTGATAATGATCACGACTAGGGACACATTCTTACTCTAGATCTTGTTTAAGAAGTAATTTCAGATCAAAACAATATTACAAAATTCTTTATACACAATCAAGAGATTGTTCCATAAGAACAATCTCAACAACCTCAAGAATAAATGCCATTATAAAAAGAAAAGAGAAAAACAATTTTGGATACTTTTGTATTCTTCTCTAAAAAAATAAGGATGACATTGGATTGATGGAAGAAGATCTGATCAATCAACTTTCATCAAGTCATGTAAATGAACAATTCTCAATAGTGGATTGATGTCATCAATAAAGAAATAAAATCCATGAAAGACAATGACGTTTGGAAACTCATTCCATTGCCTGAAGGTGCGAAACTCATTGGTTGAGAATGAATATTTAAAATCAAGAAGGACTCGAATGGTGACGTGGAGAGATATAATGATCGTCTTGTTGAAAGTGACTTTATTCAAAATACATTGATTTTAAATAGATTTTTTCTTCGATTTCTATTAAAGACTCCTTTAGGAATATTATGGCTCTTGTGACACATTTGATCTTGAGCTACATTGTGTACAAATTAAAGAAATCCATATATAGGCTTAAGCATGCTTTCTGTCAATGATATAATAAATTTCATCAAATAATTATTTTGTTTGGTTTTGAGATGAATTTAATTGATGATTGTGTATATCACAAGTTTAATGGGAGTAAGCATATTTTTTTGATATTGTATGTTGATAACATACTGCTTACCTGCCATGATATAGGCTTATTGAACAAAATCAAGAGATTTCTGTTATTTAATTTTGAAATGAAAGAACTTAGTGATGCCTTTTTTGTATTAGGGATACAGATACATTGGGATCATTCTCGGGATATTTTTGGATTATCACAAAAGAACTATATTGATAAAGTTCTTAAAAGATTTAGAATGGAGGAATGTAAATCAGGTAATACCCATGCTGCTAAGGAAGACAAGTTTAATCTCAATCAACGCTTTAAGGATAAGCTTAAAGAAAAAGAAATACAGATAATCTCATGTGATTCGACATTTGGGAGTCTAATGTATGCTTAAGTTTGCACACATCCGAATATAACATTTATTGTTGGAATGTTGGGCAAATATTTAAGTAACTCTAGGATGGATATTTGAAAAACAACCAAACGGGTTATTCGATATCTATATAGAACTAGGAATTAAATGATTACATACATGAAATCAGACCAATTAGAGATCATTGGATATTCTAATCATGGAATATGACTGTAGAATTTTGTCACTAGGCTACACATTTTGGATGGAATTGAAAGATCACTTTAATTATTTTGTGACAATAGTAGTCTTTTATTCCAGCAAGAGCTCCATGATGTCAAAGTTTATGTATATCAAGTTCCTAGTTATTAATGAAAGAATTTAGAGTGGTAAGATTTTTATAAAACATATTAGGAAACTCCATAATTACGGATCCACTTACTAAAGAGCTACAACTCATGATCTTTCATGAGCATACTGCTTATACAGGTGTTACAACTTTTGATGACATGACAGTTTAGTAAGAGTTTGTATATAGCCGTTGTTTGATTTAGACACATCTTATGTTTATAGATATTCAGGTTATTCTGCATAAATAAAATAATCAGTTCAATTTCACTCTAATTAAAGTTTTAATTTGATCTCATTAAAGAATAAAGCAGGACCAATTTGAAATATACATGTTTGAATCATATTACATGTAATTTTCATGCTACACGTTCACACTTGATCTATGTCATTTGATTGCGTTGATATACATTAATATTTATAATACTTGTAACGAAGACAACTTTGATCCTATATTAACATAATTAATAGACGAGATTATTCGGAAATGCTTTTGGTTATGATAGCAAAAGTTTTGAGCTCGTAAGATTATGCACATTTATAAGGTAATATATATGGTCCAAGTGGGAGATTATTGGGAAAATATTAATTTGTCATGTGTTAGACATATGTAATTAATTGTGTATAAAAAATATTTTAAGATTAAGCCCAAAATTAAAACAATCTAATAAATAATTAATTTATTAGGTTTTGAACATTTAAATAAGGTGTGTGCTAAATATATGTAGAAATCGGATTCATTAAGGTTGTATTTTACAATGGGCCAAATATGCTAAATTATATGATTTGTTATCCGGTACTCCATTGCAAGTGTGATATGGTCTGGAATCAAACTACTACAGCTGCTTTCTCTTTTTAAATTAATAAAGTTTAGTTCTTTAAGGAATAACCTAATGTAGGTGCATGATTAAGGACATATTTTGCACATATATATTGAGTCATTGGTTAAGCTTAACTTAGAATTATTTATGCTTAAATATAAAAATAGCTATTTCTTTTTCAGGATCATAGGGTCCAAGAAATAAGATATTGGTGGGGACCTTGGCCTCTTATATGAGATAGCTTAGAAAACAGGATCTTGGCACACCTGCCCCATGTGTTTTTCTGGTCCACCCCATTAAATTAAAGAAGAAATAAAAGCAAAGAGACATGACAGCTTAGAAAAACACACACACACACACACAATATTTGTACAAGACTACAAGGGACAGCTACTTCCTACTGTACTCCACTCCATGTTTATTTAGCCTGGTACACATTAAAATTTTCATTTTCATTTTTCTATTCATTTGTAACCACACATTGTTCAATAAAATAATATTTTTCATCGCATCAATAGCTTTTCCTTCTTTTTCAATCACACATTCTCCATCAATTTACTATTCCAGAATACATTTTTCCAAAATAATATGGCTCAAACACATCCTTAGTCATGTTTGGTAAGGACCTTTTTTGAAAAAATATATTTCATAAAAAGTGATTTTTAGAGAACGTTTTTTTAAAAAGTAAGGAAAAATTATAAGTCACAACAAAATTATTTTATTAAAAAAATGTGTACTTAAAAATAAATTTTGAAAAATGGGGGAGGAGGCATAATCAAACAAGCTTGGTTCTATCAGTACTATTTTTACCCAATATCCATCGTCTTATCTCTGTCATGCTTATTTTTGTGTGCTCAATATACCCAACGTGATAATATAAAGGACACAAGACAATAATATTTGCGTCGGATGGACCACTGAGGCCTACCTTAGAGCAGTCCACTATGGACTAGCATGGACCATTCCGTCAAGCCTTGACAAACCCTTGTGTTTCTCGTTACAAGAATATATATGCAACATACGCTAGTTGGAAAACGAATATTCACAAGTCTATCGGATACGACACGACAAGTATTTTTTTGTTGAAAAAAAACAAGGAATTTTAATACTTCCCCAAAAGAAGGCTCGAATTGAGGTCATCAGCCTGGTAGGCTTCACTCTGAGGCAATGACACAACACATATATTTGAACATATAAACCTTGCACCATTCTATTTGGATAAACATTTGTGCACAAATTGAATAAAGGCATTCGAGTAAATGATGTTGCACCACAATAGTCGGATAAGCATTTGTATACACATCGAATAAAGATTTCGATACAGATATATTTGACACATATTCCTAACCCCTATTTGGTTTACATAGAAATGAAGTTTTTAAAAGAAAGTTGATTAAATGTACAATTAAGAAGTTACGGATTTCATGAAACGTGTTGTTAAAATGAATGGTTGATTTTAATTTAGATTTTAGTTGACTTTTTTAACTGAATCAAATAAATACAACACTGTAATATGAAAGATGCACTCTGGTTGGATAAACATTTAAGCACGATTTGCCTTCGATATAAGTACACAACTGAGGCAAATATAGCAAGCAAAAAACAAACTTATAATTGAGAAACCTTCAATCCCTTTCTAAATCTTCAAGAAGCTAAGAAATCCAACTTGAGTACTAGTCTAACCAGAAAAATGGAAAAAAATTGAAACATGAAGAATTAAATCACAGCAAGGAAGAACCACATCGAATAAACAAGTAAAATAAGTTACATAATTGCCATGATCATGCCACCATCTTTTTCACCTGCCATCCGCTGATGTGAATGAGTCAGCAAATCCATACGGCCGCGTAGGTATGCTAGTCTGTGTATTGTCCAAGCTCGGTAAGTAGGATGAAGATGATGAGTCTGCATGGCTACCTTCAAGTTGCTGCCACTTCTTAAGTGCTTGTGGCAAAGACATATCGAGATCAATTCCATATATGTCCTCGGAACATTGATAGGATGGTTTCCAGAGCTCTACAAGAGACGAAAGAACGTTGACAGCATGGCCCATATCGGGCCTTTGATATGGTTCCCTTGCGCAGCAATGGCCAGCCAGTTCAGCAACAGTGCTGATGCTGGCTAAAGTTTCCTCATTTCGGTCAATTGTGAGGTCGATGGCTTTACCGAATGTATCCTTGTTCAGGTGCATTCGCCGGAACCATGTCACAAGGTGCATGCTTTCCTCAGGTTGGCTCTCATCGAGTGCCTTTCTACCAGTGATCAGTTCCATCAAGATCACACCAAAACTGAAAACATCCACTTTCGTAGTCACTCTTCCAGTCACTGTTGAAGAAGTAGAAACAAAAAGGCAATAAGAAATGTGTTGCTTAAAATCTCACTCATTTAAGCATAGACTTTATCCTAGGCTGGCATTCCTCTTATCTTTTTTTTTAAAGGCTAGAAAATTGTACATGCAGAAAGTAAACCAGATCAGCCAGGCACGATATGTTATTTCAAGTTAAGCCAAAATAACTGTTAAGGGAGATTAATGCTCTTCCTACCAATAGAACATGGTTATGTATCACAGGCTAAAAACCATCATTTTACCTGGTTTCCCTGGATTATTTTTCACATTTAGTGAAAAAATTTACAGGTCAAAAAGAAATCCTGAAGTCCAGAAAAATTTGATGATATAAATACCTTGTCTACTAATAGTATAATAGAAAAAGGCTACTACCTATTGTTTTCATTTTGCTATGCTAACGATACTGTAATTATCATGGTGGACTTCGAACCTTTTCAATCAGAACAGAGCAATTGTAATACCGAAGATGTCAGTTAGGTCTAAGATTTAAACTTTAGCATAAGATAGAAAATTAGAACTAACAAAGATCATAATTGATTTCAAGTAAATTTTACCTGCATATTCAGGTGCCAGGTATCCAAATGTTCCAGCAATTCTTGTCTCAATGGAGCCTTTCCCTTCTGGAGCAAGGCGTACAAGGCCAAAATCTGCAACCTTGGCCCTCATATCGTCCCCAAGAAGAATGTTGGATGGCTTTAGGTCCCTGTGTATGAAGCTTTGGTGGGCCAAACCATGGAGATATTCTACTCCCCTAGCAACATCTAAAGCAATGGACAATCTTTTTGTCCACTCCAATGGTTGTAACCCTTCATCCGCCCAGTTGAAAAGATGCCTACTTAGTGTCCCTTGAGGCATGTATTCATAAACAAGAAGTTTCTCATTTCCATCAAGACAGTATCCCAAAAGTGCGACAAGATGCCGATGTCGGACCTTGGTCAAAACAGCAATCTCAGATTGAAACTCAGCTAGCCCCTTCCCGGTTATCACTCCACCTTCCATTCTTTTTACAGCAATCTTTGTTCCATCATGCAATTCTCCTTTGTAAACTGTCCCGAAGCCTCCTTGACCTAGTATATTCTCTTCACTGAAATTGTTGGTAACGTTTTTCAGTACTTGAATGGAGATCACCATGTTCGATGCTTCAACCATTTGAATGTTGTTGGTTTCACTGGTTGAAACAGTATGAGTTTCACTAATAGCACCAACACTGATGCTCGATCCTGCAACTGTTATCTTTACATTATCATTGTCTGATCCAGAATGACGAGGGTGAACTACCATAGCATTTGGACTTTGAACTCTGCTAAAACGCTTCTGTTTGCTCTTGTACAGACATAAAGCTGCCACTCCAATCAAACAAAGCACAAAGATACCCCCAATTACAGAAAATATAACCACTCCAATCCAATTTCGAGATTTCTTCTGATCCTTTTGTGAACCACTCTCACTTTCAGAACCAGAATTGCGTGTGTTGGGAGAAGTCATACCAGGAGAACTTGAACCACTCTTATCCTTCCCGATGTCAGGATTTCCATTTGTCTTTACAATGATGTTACTTCTAAAAGCCGGCACTTTCCCGTGAAGCTGGTTGTTTGATACATCTAGTTTGGTAAGTCCAGGCAGAGTGGTGAGCTCCTCTGGGATAGTGCCGGTAAGATTATTATCAGCAAGAATCAGTCTCTGCAACGACTTGAGTGAAGCAAAATCAGGAGAAATCGTACCTGTAAGCCCCATATTCTGAAAGTTAACAATGGTTATGTTCCTATTGTTGCAAGTAATCCCCAGCCAATCGGTACACGGATCATTCCCTTTCCAATTTTCAGAAAATTTTCTAGGATAATCCATTGATCTTGCTATAGAAAGTAAAGTATTCACTCTAAAATCACAATCACCAGGTTGTGGCAAGCAAAAACGATTGGTATCCTTTGTCATATCCACAGAAACTGATTCTTTAAACTTTGGCATTGGCCCTTGCAACAAATTATTAGTCAAATTAACAACCTTTAAGGAATCAAGATTTACCAAAGACAAGGGAACAGGCCCTGTAAATGAATTGTCCCTCAAACTCAAGCTCTCCAAATTCTTCAAGCCCGAAAAATCAGGCAACGGACTAGAAAATCCATTACCATGAAGCCAAACCTCCTTCAAATTTGTCATATTTTGTATAACACCAATCTCTCCACCAAGTTTCTGCCCATTTAACCACAGAGACTCGATCTGGGAACCCGAAAAACTTGATGGCAACTCCCCTTCCAAGTTATTGAGAGCCAAATGCAAGTTTGTTAAACCAGGAAACTCATCACCTCCTAAAAATGCTGGAATTTTTCCAGTAATATTTGCGGAATTAGCCGAAAAATTCTGAAGTGTAGAAGCATTTTTAAGGCTTTCCGGGAATTCCCAAGCAGAAAATGGATTATTATCAACCTCAACAGATATCAAAGAAGACATGCCAGTAAAAAAATCAGTAGGAATAGAACTAAACTGATTGTTACTAAGCATCAACACTTGAAGTGAATTAAACCCCTTCAAGTTTGGTAAAGGTCCAGAAATATTGTTCCATTGAAGCTCTAATCGCTCAAGCTGTGTGAGAGACGATAGTTCTTGAGGGATTGTACCTTGAACATTCTGGCGCCCGATTTGGATCCGGGTAACACGTTTCTCCGCGCAAACCACATGTTTCCAATTGCACGGATCCGAGTCCGACCACCCGAGACTTTCTGGTAAAATGAGGCTCTTCTTGAGGGCCAACATGGCTGAAGCATCATCTGGGCTTGTTTGAGACTCAACAAACAGAATTGCTGAACATAAAACACCAAGAAATAGTGAAAAAGCTTGAAGCTTTAAACCAAAAATGTGAGGCTTCATCTAAACAAGCTTTTTGGGTTCTTGTTTTTACAGAATTTGCAGTGGTTTTTTGAGTGCAAATTAGCATTGGATTCTGAAGGGCGAGAGAGAGAGAGTGTGTTGGAGAAGAGAGTGGGGGGTGGGGCGGATCGATGCAATTGCAACTGCTAGAGAGAGAGAGAGAGAGAGAGAGAGAGAGCGCGCGCGCGCACATGGAATGGGGGACCCACAAAACTTGAAAGTTTCTGAAAGAGAGTATCAAAGATGACTGTGTTAAAAAGCAGGACCATAAGTGGATGAATCTTTGAAACATGAGTTCAAGGCTCGTTTGATATGCCATCTTTCATTTTTTCTTATAAAAGAACTAAACTTTTGGACGAAATTACTTTAATTTTTGTTTAAAAATTAATTTTTAGAAATACTTTTTATTTCATTTTTCTAAAAGTTCTTCTATTAATTTTTAGAAGTACTTTTTATTTCATTATTCTAAAAGTTTTTCAAACACGTGACTTATTTTTTACTTTCTTTAAAAGAGATTTTGAAGCAAATTGAAATTACCTTGATATTTGTTTGAAAGTCAACTTTTAAAAAAACTTCATATATTCCAATTTTTTTTTGGAGAAATCACATTTGACCAACTTTCTCTAAAAATTCTTTTAATTCTGAAAAGCACATTCAAAACATTAATCAAACGAGTTAAAAAATCGCTTTTAAGTCTTGAAAACTCCTTTTAGCTTTTTAAAAATTATGTCAAATAAGCACTTATCATCAAACAGGTCTAGAAGAACTTTTGAGTCTCAAAAGCTTCTTTTGACTTTTCAAAAGTCATGTCAAACTGGTCCTAAATCAATTGGGCAATTGTGTTTCTGCAATTTCAACCGTATAAAAGGGAAAATGACTTGTTTGGTGACCAAAAGTTGGGTGGTAAGGAATATAAGGGAAAGGAGAGTTTCAAGAAAAATTAATTTAATCTCCAGCTAAATAAGTAAAATTTTGTCAAATATAACTTTTAAGTTACTTTAGATGCAACCTTTTCTCTCTTAATATTTCTAGTAATTACTGAATTTGTGGATCCAATTCATTTACAACTAAATAAAGTAAAAATCACTCAAATCCGTGAATAAGAAAATTTGGAAAAACAGGCCCACGACAGCTTTGCAGTTTGTTTTGTGAAACTTGTGTATCCATAAAGGATTTGGTTCTATTTCCAAGATTTTTCTCTCTCTTGAAAGGAAAGGGATAACACCAATTTCTTATAGGCTGGATTTTGCTGGGGTTCCATGAGTTGTCATTTTATAGCATTAGTCGATCCTTCGTTAAGAAGCTAGATTGGAAAAAAAGGGCTGATGATAGAAACAGAGGATTACAGTCCATCTAATTCTGCACAATCGAGTATGACATAGAGCAGAAGAAATGAGTTCGTCGGAAATCCTATTTTCCTTACGAGGAATAAAACGACGCATGTCACAACCCATTTCATTAAAGAGAGTAAAAAATCCAACAAAATGGAAGCATTCGATGCAAAATTTAATCATAATTTAAGGGAAAAGCCCCTTGTCCCGGCTCAATGACCAGAACAAGGACAGGGGTGCCAGTTCTATCTCGGTCATTGAGCCAGGACATAAAGCATGCTTCATAATTTAAACTTTGTACGATTCAAATAGTCACTTTATGCTATTTCAATTTGGTATTCATAATACTTGGTGGGAATGGGTCCTTCCTTTAGCACCGTGGTTTTTACATCTTTTGTAGAAACTAGAAAGTCGACCAACTACAAACTTGAAGCCCGATGCTTGAACAAAACCTGGGTGATCTAATTTGACAACTCTCAAACCAATCACCCTCGATTATGCATTCTGCCCATATTGCTGCATCGCTGTTAGGTTTATATTTCCCATCTCTTGGACTTGATAAGTGCATTTTGTGCACTTATTTATGTTAAATTACTTGGGTTTCATGTCGTCAAATTGTTAATTTTTCCCTAACTTGGGTTAATTTTCTTTTGTTATTAGTTGGGGACCGGTTTGAAG
>CAIGRO010306332.1:0-11856 GCA_903798355.1 Fraxinus baroniana | reverse complement strand
ATTTACAAGGAAATATATTCTCAAAAAATTGTGCATTCTTAGACTCCATAATTGTGTTCGATTCCCATGATACAATTGATTCCCATTTCAAATGTGCACAACCGTATGAGCTCAAAATCTTACTATTATGATCCAAACATGTCTATTTCCAACTTGTCCAACCTTAAGAAACATTTGAAATGTTACATGTATGGCCAAGTGGGAGATTATTGAAAAATTCTAACATATTTGAGGCTACACGTAACATATTAAAATGTGTGGTACTATTATTTAAAGTATATTAGTCAATTAAAGTGATCCACTAAAGATGACTTTTGATGGGTATTAGGTTTCATGGAATTAAAGTGTAGAGACCAGAAGTTGGTTTTAAATTGATGAGGAGCCGATTTGAAACAAATGAAAGATAATAAATGGTCATTATCTTATGAATATATGAGGTCATGGTCCTCATTTGATTATGTTCTTAAAGATTTTCTGTATCCCCATCAACAGAGATCAAAATTAAAGTGCAGATCACGAATCAAATTGAAAGTTTGTAATCCATCTAGGCAATGAATCAGATTACCATGGATATATGTTGAATAAGGAACTGTTGCAAGCAAAAGATGTGTCCCTCTACAATATTTGCCCAGCAAAAATTTAGCTCACAGGGAACTCTGGGACCTAAACAACCACTATAGCTCCAATGAAAATGTGTCAACAGTATCCTATAATCGTCTAAAGCACGGACCTCCCTCGTCAATGGGAAGGCATATCGCTTTCCAACTCCGCCAATGTAAACGACGCACATGATCCTTAGAATCTCATATGAATCGTGCAAATATACTCTCCAACCTTTTCAGAATGACATTTGGAGGTCGCATAATCTGGAATAGATACAATGGTATATAGGAAAGAACATACCTTCGTAGAATAATTCGACCACCAGGAGAAAGAAGGCGTGAAGCCTATCCAGAAATCCTCTTCCTGACCTTTATAATGAGATCATCATATAGAAATCTCCTCTTAGCCCCTTTAAACAAAGGGACTCCCAGATATGTGAACGGCTGTCTCTGATGTGAAAATCCAGTCAATATCACTAACCTCCATATTTGAATATCAGATGCCTGCCTAGGCAATATAAGACCATTCTTGTCTCTATTCACCAATTGGCTAGAGACCCCCTCGTATTGCTCCAAACAATCGATGACCCTTCTGATAGAATTCTTCTGTCAACTGGTAAATATAATCATATCATCAGCAAAAGAAAGATGAGAGATAAAAGTACTACATCCATGTCGATACTGTATACTAGGATATGTCTGAAACCGCTGAGTAAGAAATCAAGAAAAGTAATCCGCAACAATAATAAATAAGGATGGAGAGATAGGATCTCCCTATCTGTATCCCCGCGATGAAGAAAAAAACCACATGGCCGCCCATTCAGAAGTACTGAGAATTTCCACAACTGGTCAAAACCAAAAGCTTCCAGTATAGAACAAATGAATCCCCAATCTATATGATCATATGCTTTAGCCATATCAAGTTTCAGCATAACATTTCCTCCACGCATTCTATTATCTAACGTGTGTAGAAGCTCCTGAGTCAAAACATTATCCCCAATAAGTCTACCTGGGACAAATTCACTCTCCTGAGGGAAAATAATACAAGGTAGAAATGAACTCAATCTATTGTTCAACAACTTTTTGACAAGCTTATTGAACATTGTACACAGGCTAATAGGTCGGTAATCCGTTCATCTACAACCATTCGCCCTCTTCGGAAGCAAAATAATAGACGTAGCAGCAAATCCTCTTGGCAAATAATCACCCTCAAAGAAATCAATGACTATACCATATACATCATCCTGTATAATATCCCAACATCGTTGGTAGAACGGTGATGAAAATCCATCAGGGTCCGCAGCACTGTCAGCATCAATACTAAAAATAGCCTCTTGTACCTTATCAATCAAATGGAAGCGGTTCAGCGCCATATTGTCTATCTCCATCAGTATCCTAGGTATAATATCAGGACAAATATATTCCAGAGGTTGTGAAGGAGAGGATAATAATTCTTGAAAAATGAGATTGTCGAGCTATGAATATCTGCTAGAGTAGTAAGAACTTCTTCTTCTTGAGTTGTAATGATCCTGATATGAGATCTGATCCGTCGTCCTGGTACTAATGAATGAAAATATCTGGTGTTGCAATCTTCCTCACATACCCAATGAGACCCGACCTTTTGCTTCCAAAAACCCTCCTCAATAGCTAGGGTCTGGTTCAAATTAGCCTGTGTATGATGAAGTAACTCACGATGCTCCAGTGTAGGATCAACCTCAAAATCAATCTCTGTCTAGTCAACCCTCTCCTCAGTGTCTCTAACTTTCTGGAACACATCGCCAAATTTCAGCCTAAAGTGTTTCTTCCAGATGGCAGCCATTCCTGTAAGATGAGTATGAAGTGACCACTTTTGAGAAACGAAGGATGAGAAGTCATGATGTTTGGTCCAAACATTGAGGAATTGAAATGGTCTAGGACCTAAATCATCAATAGAGATCCACTGTAAAAGTAGAGGTGAGTGAGCACATGAAGTACGATTAAGATGAGTCATAGTAAGCTGTCTACAAAAGTCTGCATCTAAAGAGTTAATCAAAACTCTATTAATCTTTTACTGACCCTTCTATTCGTCCAGGTAAACTGAGGCCAGGAAAAGCTAGCGCCCTCTAAGCCACAATCCAACATCATGTCAGAAAAATCAATAGAACTACGATCTTGACGACTATAACCAGTATGATCACCATCATGTGTGATGACATTAAAGTCACTATAACAAGCCACAGATCATCCATAGACAAGGAAATATGGTAAAGACCCACCCACAAGTCCCTTCTAACATAGGCCTGACAAGCAGCATAAACAAAAGTGAAGTAAATAGGTCGTGGAAGTCTAGGATCCTCAATTCTGAATTATAGGAACTGGATATGATCATCAATAACAATAACGATAGTACCCACATTCCAGAAAATACAAATCTTATTCAACTCATTCTAAACCCCAGTCTCAAAATGTAGAAAACAAAGAACAAAATCAAGTCTCCTCTCCGAAACCACAGGCTCTAGAATAACCAAAATATAGACCTGATGAAGCTGAATAGTTTTCTCAGGCCCCTACAAGTAGCTACACTTGCTACACCTCACATTCCAGATGATGGCACCCATCTGGATATACATAAAGAAGTATCCTGCGATTGACTCCTAGTCATCATCTTGGGTAATGAATTATCAGTAACTTTTAAGTGTCTCTTTCGACTTATTAAGACAAATCCATCATTCTCTATCCCACCAGCCAGACCTGTCAAATCATCAAAAGAAAATCTACGAAAAGGACCCTGCTGATGAACTTCAACCTGAGGGAAATCCCATGAATCCGACGCTTTGTAGAGAGAAGAGCCTTCATATTCTGCTGACACTGTGCAATAGGTACATCCGAACTACTGAAGCCAAGTGGCCTTTCGAGCATATCCATTAAGAGAGGGTCAAAGTATGTGGAATTAACTGTCATAGAAACGCAATTGTTGGGGACCGAAACATGAATACCTGAATGACCAACCGATGTAACAACAAGTGGACTCTGAGGAACAATCCTGTGAGGAACAATTGTAGGTTGATCTAGTGGCAAAGATGTAGTAGTCTGTACAACAATAGTGCTGATGATAGATGGAGTAGTGGAATAAGTAGGAGCCATATGTGTAGTAAATGTCTGTGATGAAGCAACATTAGTGGTATGGCCACTGGGGACTATAGAAGGAACGATCTGAGGGATGGACTGGGAAATCTCATCTAAAGTATTAACTTGTCTCCTCTGGTTTTTCTTAATAGGTGTCCATCGCTGTCGAGGTGTGGTCATAACATCCTTACCGTTGCTTTTATCCTTAGCCGAAACCAGATTAGACCTATGATTCGGGTCAACAACTCCTGGGGCCGTAGAAGGTGGAGCAGAATGGGAGCCACTAGAACATTTCTCATCAAAATGACCAAAGCGTCTACATCGAAAGCAATATTCTGGCACCTTATCATATACAACACGTTGCCAATATTCTCCCCTCTTCTCCCTCTCTATCCATATTCTATCAAGGAGCTTACATTCCAAATCGACCTTAATACATACCATCGCTTTACTTGGTTGTCGCAGGTCAGAAGTGGCTTCTTTAATATGAAGTGGAAGTCCAATAGCTTTAGATATAGCAAATAAAGCACTCTAGGTACGAAAATGAATAGGCATTAAAGGGAAAGATGCCCAAATAGAAGCAATAGAAGCCTCATGCTATGGAGTAAAGCTAGGGGTCTACTTAAAGACCAGCATATGACAACCATCAATATACCAAGTGGGTTTGAGGAATGTTCTTGAATAATCATCCTCGTACGCCATATGAATTATAATGTGTGCATCATCAATAAAACTTATTTCATAATCACCAATAAATCCAAAGTGCATAAAATCTTTATGTACCATGATCATGGAAGGTTTACAATGCACAGATTTACCCATAAGTGTAAACCTGTAAGCCTTAGCAAAAAATTGCTCATCCAACTCTTCAAAAAATATAACAGGCTCACCATGATGGATGTAAGGTTTTTTATAAATCAAACTATGATCTCTAGATTCCTAGGGAGCATGAAGGGTAGTAGCAAATGATTCCTCCGACTCCTCTCAGCTTAAGTCACAATAGGTCTGTTATTGACATCTCCAACATAGGAATGTGGAACCTGAGTGGTAGCTGGGGCACCAACAGGATTAATAGGTGGTCTGGTCCCTATATTTTTGGCTTGCCGAGGTCGATTATGAGGTTCTTTTGCTGGGAAAAAATGTGGCTAAATCAGTTTTAAGCTTAAGCCTTGATAGGAGCTCGAAACTAGTGGTGAGATTTGCCAAGCTATTAACCGGAGGCATGGGCACCATAGGAACATTAGGAGGAATGGAGTTTAGTGACGGAGTTGCCATGTCATGGATAGAAGCAACCTCACCATAATTGGAATTAGTAGACATCTCCATTGCTGTAATTTGGGGTTGGCTATTGTTTCCATCAATTGGAAGATTACCCATTGCCATATGACCCTCAATTGCATGTATATGGGACACACTTGGATCAATAATTAGAGCTAAAAAATCTTCATCGCGTAGAAGGATTGGGGTAAAATCCAATCCAGATGTTAGAGTGTTAATTGATGCAGTTGGTTGATTACCCATGGCCTTGACATTGTCAATTGAGTGTTGGTAGGTTGAATTGAAGAGTTTGAGCAGCATAGATTCATCAAGCTAGTTCGTACCCAAATTTTTGCACAGTTTCTTAGCTTCAGCCACAAATTGATCAGGACCCAGGTGGAATTAGCCTTGACCCATGGCTGGGCAAGGTGCACCAGGTGAAGGCGAACCCAGCCCAGGTGGTCTGTCACCATAGGTCGTACGAACAGCACTGGAATTGGCATTTTTCTTGTTCGCTTGTAGCGAGTTTGTACCTTTGTGCATTTCTGGAACAAATTTAGCTCGTTGGGGGCTAAATTGAGGTTGACCCATGGTTGGCTTAGGTGTGACTTGGGATGGGAAAGAAGACCTAGGCGGTCCGTGATCGTGGATGTACTAGACACCCCTTCGAAATTTGGTTTTTCGCAGGTAGTGTCGCGACATTTGCGACTAGCTAGTTTCTTTTGCAAAATTAAAGTTTTTTTTGGTGATGTTTGTGGTAAATTGTTGGCATGGGTGGGGTCGTTTAGTGATGGGCAATCGACCAGTGGTGGGTTCCGATTAAAGGGGTGGCCGAAAGTTGATTTTTTGGTGATTTTTCGATTTGCAGGCAGTGAACTCTAGGCAACTATTTCGGCCAGTGTAGTTGATGGAATTGGATGCGGTTGGTTACAAATTGAAGAGGAGATGAAAGGCTCTCCACCAGTACCAATATTCAGTGGTTTAGGTGGTTGTGGCTCGTCGAAAATTGGACACATTTAGGCAAGCTGAAGGGCAAAAAATAGCCATTTTTGAAGAGAGAAAAATAGAAAAGGTGTCTTAACAATTCACACATAATAGGATATATTGGGAAAAATGGCAAGAATTTCTCCATCTCTCATATTTTTTGGATATTTTAGCAATTTCAGTTTTCAGGTGAAATTAGAGCAGGGAGAGTTGTGGGAGAGAGATTAAAAAAAAAAAAAAAGAGGAAAAGTAAAGTCTACACAAAAATGGGGGTTGCGTGGGGAAATGAAAAGTAGTTGTTGGTTGCATGAGAGAACTGTGAGAGAGGTTGTGCATTTCCAATATATGTACTCCCACCAAAAAAAAAAAAAAGATGGTTGACAATAGGAAATTGCGACACGTGTCTAGCATGAATAGTGCCTTGTTTTAGCCTCTTATAAGATTATCTTATAGGGATCTAAAAATTTTCTCAATCTTGATATTCATCATCAAGATTACAATCCGTCATTATCGCATAAATAATCTAACGATGACACCAGTACCCTTGGAGTGTCTTAAATGGACCACTAGTTGAGTAAAATTTTATAGATATTAATACCGTTTATTAAATTTTGTCTAGTCGTCAAATACTTCATGTAAATTCCCGAACATGGTTGTGCATATATTCGGAGTTTGTTAGTTCTTTGATTTGTCAATGGTGAAACGAGCTTGATGATCAAATATCTCTGCATGTCGAAAACTCAAGAACGAGCTAAATAGAGACATGAATTCGTGTCGAGAACTGAAGTAGGGTTTAAATAGCTTGTTAAGTATTTTCTTTTGAATGGTTATGACTCTGAATTCAATGATTAAGTTAAGCTTCGACATCTATAATTGTTTTAGATGACTATTAAAGAAAATGGAACTTAAGTTAGTGAAAATAATTAGAAGGACAAAGTGCACCTACCTAATTATTGAATCTCGAATAAGGAAGGAATACATATATGATAGGTCAGGTGAGAGTGAAGTTTTTTTGCTTTAGTGAAAAACAGAAATTGATGATTAGTTTGGATGATCTAGGATCGACAAGACAAATTCTAATTAAATTTAGTTTTTGGTTTAATTGAAGGAATTGCCCAAACATCAATGTGTTCTTGACTTTGGAGAATTCCATAGAACGCTTGATGGTTTAAAGCATCAAGTTCTTTAAAAAGATGAAAGTTTGTGACAGGGCCGGCATTGGCCCAAGGCAAACAAGACCATTGCCTTGGGCCTCATATTTTTTATCCATAAAAAAATAGTCGTGTTCTTTTTAAAGAGAGAGAACTCAGGAAATGGAAGAGTTGTCCTCCTCCAGACTCCAATCAATGAATCATTTTCATTCTTCACCAAAAAAAAAAAAGAATTCTCTATTCCCTATGCGAGTCTGCGACGAGACGATCCATATTTTCCATTAATATTTCGCCGAAAATCTGAAATTTGAAGTACCCGTAACCGTTAATTCATTGATTCTCTTCGTCAATCTCTTTTAGTCTTTTTGTGACTCAAATTCAATTTGCCAAGTTTTAAAAGTGGCCAAGCGGGTTATCGGCCTAAACATGCGGATTGAGGAAACAAGGGTAAGTTTTTCGCTGAAAAAGTTAAAGGCGCGGAGGCGGAGACCTGGCTGTTCTCATGTTCTGTTGTTCATGTTGTCTGTTGTGTTAAGGTAATTAATTACTAATTATGGATAATGGCTTCATCTAATCATCTCTTTCTTGGATAGCGTCATATCACTATTTAGAAATTGAATACATAAATTAATTGAATAATTAGATCTTGTAAATCAATTGCTTCAGCCTTCAATGTTATTAGATGATTTGGAACATGTAAATTGAATAATTGGATCCTGTAAATTAATTGCTTCAGCCTTCAATGTTATTGGATGATTTGGATTCTGTAAGTTATTTTAAATGTAAATGGTCAAATTTGGTTGTTCTGTTTATTTATCTGATTTCTTTTTATCAATTCAATGCTTTAGATGGAGATTGCTATTTGCTATAATGTTATTCTTGCATTCCACAAGCAGAAAGTACATAATAATTTAGTGATCATATAATATTCTTTGTGGCTTAAATACCTATTTAACATTTACATGATGTAATAGATCCAATAATTTTATTTTAAAGTACATTTTATTAAATTATTTTTGTGATTTCATGTGTACCTACATATTTTCTTATCTTCTATAACTACATATTTGCAGGTCATTTATCATTGTTGAATCCTTTCTTTTTGGAGAGCTTGGAAATTTTTAATTCAGACACATCAATCAGGTTCTATTGCTCTTTGCTTATAACTATATCTACAAGAAAATTTGAATCTGGATGTGCCAAAAGAAACAGGAAACAAAAGGTTGAACAATTGATTAAATCTCAAGAGGGAGCACTTGATAAGTTTCTTAGTGGCTGAATCTGGATGTGCCAAAAGAAAAAGGACGAAAAATGTTGAAAAGTTGATTAAATCTCAAGATGGAGCACTTGATAAGTTTTTTAGTAGTAATAAATGAACACATAACAAATATGTAGTCATTGAATGGGAGATTAATGAGAATGATAACATAAAGAATACAATTGAAAAAAATAACATTGTTTGGTGAATGAAGAGATACCTACAGATAGAGATAATGTACATTTTTCCCTTGACCATAGTGATCCAGCAAATTGGAGAAATATGAATATGAATTTAAGAGATTTAATTGTAATGAAAGGTCATGTAAGAGAAAACGATGTGATTTTTCCAAAAGGTCTAGCAAATCGACACTTCTCATCTACACATTACGTTCGACGATTACCTAATGGAGAAAATCATGATAGAAAATGGTTGATATATTCAAAAAGTTTGGATNCAAATCGACACTTCTCATCTACACATTACGTTCGACGATTACCTAATGGAGAAAATCATGATAGAAAATGGTTGATATATTCAAAAAGTTTAGATAAAGTATTTTGCTTTTGTTGTAGGCTATTCAAGAATGGGGGGATCAGAACTTGATGGCACATGATGGAGTAAATGATTGAAAAAACATTGGTGAAAAAATTAGAATGCATGAAGTAAGTTGTAACCACATCAATAACGTGAGTAGATGGATTGAAATGGAACTAAGATTTGAAAAGAGTAAAACCATTGATAAAAGCGTGCAAGAACAAATTAATAGAGATACAGAACATTGGAGACAAGTATTACTGAGAATAATATATATGGTGAAAACTCTTGCTGAAAATAATTGAGCATTTCATGGAGATAATGAGAAGATATACCAAGAAAATAATGGTATTTTTTTAAGCATAATTCAAATGATTGTTGAGTTTGATTCCGTAATGCAAGAGCACGTTCGTCGAATCCAAAATAAAGAGATCTATTATCATTATTAAGGACACAAAATTCAAAATGAGTTGATACTTCTGCTAGCAGGTAAGATAAAAAAATAATCATTAAGAAACTCAAAAATTTTATGTACTTTTCTGTTATACTTGATTGCACTCCAAATATGAGTTATGAAGAACAAATGTCTATAATAATAAGGTGTGTAGATATTTCAGCAAGTCCAGTGAAGGTTGAAGAATTCTTTTTAGGGTTTTTAATTTATCGGTGGATGATACATCTGGTAAGGGACTTTTTGATGAACTTGTGGGTACTTTGAGTAATTTAGAACTTGATATTGGTCAAGGCTATAATAATGGTGCTAACATGAAAGGAAAACACAAAGAAATCCAAAATAGACTATTACAACTTAATCTTAGAGCATTCTACAGTCCTTGTAGGTGTCATAGTCTTAATCTTGCACTTTGTGATATGGCCACTTACTGTTCAAAAGCTAAATCCTTCTTCGGGGTAGTGCAACATATATACACTTTATTTTCGTTATCCACTAAACGGTAGAAACTTTTCAAAGAGAATGTAAATGGTCTTACCCTTAAGCCTTTGTCACAAGCTGGTTGAGAAAGCCATATTGAAAGAATTAGAGCGAGAAGATTTCAAGCTCCATAGATTTAAAAAAAAAAAAGCTTTACTTCAATTGGCAAATGTTGATGATCCTAAGACAAAAAGTGAGGCGGAGTGTTTGGCAACATATGAAATTGAGAATTTTGAATTCTTACTTGGAATGATCATTTGGTATGAAGTGTTGAATACTGTTAATAGAGTAAGCAAACATTTGCAAACAGAAGACATGCATATTGATGTTGCTATAGACCATTTAAAATGGCTCATTTCATTTTTCAAAAGCTATAGAGAATTTGGGTTTGAATCGGCCATGGTTGATGCTAAAGAGATTGCAAGTGAATTAGAAATTGAACCGATATTTCGTGAAAAACAGGTTATATATAGAAAGAAACAGTTTGATGAGACTTCTTATGAAGAGATAACATAAACATCTAAAGAATCTTTTAAGATCAATTATTTCATTTATATAGTAGATCAAACTCTAACATCACTTCAGAATAGATTTAAGCAATTTAAAAAATATGATGACATTTCTGGATTTTTATTTGATTTGAAAAGACTTAAATCTATTGATGAGGATAATTTGAAGTGATCTTGCATTAAAATTAAAAATTATTTGAAGCATAATATGATTTCTGATATTGATAGGGTAGAATTATTTCCTGAGTTGGATTGCTTTTATTGTATTATTGACCATTCATGTCACAGTGCCTCTACTAAAAGAAGTTTTTCAAAGTTGAAATTGATCAAATCTTATCTCCGATCAACCATGTCACAAGAACGATTGAATGGATTAAATATGGTTTCTATTGAAAAAATATGTTGGAAAAACTTGATTTTAGTAGTTTGATTACTGATTTTACATCTCAAAATTTGAGAAGGTTAAATCTTATGCTAGCCTAATATCTCGGGTTGTGAGAAAAGTTTTAGTTTGCTACTCTATCTTTTGAATTATATAAAGTCTTATTTTATATATAAAAGTGTTAATTATTTTAATATTTAAATTTTGCTACACTTGTGAAAACATGATTATGTTGAAGGACCTCATAATAATTAGTTGTCAATGCCTCTTAATTCTCAGGGTCGGCCTTGGTTTGCGATTCGAACAGTTGGAAGTTTATGATTTATATTCAATCAAAATTTTAATTATCGGATTTGGGTAAATTCTTAATTTTTATTTCTTGATTATAACACACACGAGAACATCTAATAACAATCTTGGATTCTTGAATTAAAGAATTTTTTATTTTTCGAGTAATTTTTGTTTAGTATTCAAACAAATGGCGTCAAAGCAATTAAGATCTTCATGTACTTGTCAAACTTTCTAAATTTTGATTTGCACATTCTAATCGATCGATATATAGGGTTAATTGATTATAAGTTACTTGAATAATTGAAAATTATTTTAATTTGTGGTTTATTTATTGCAACCAATTTCTTGATTGCTATTTTGTTATTTTGACTATATAACAAGATAGGTGGATTATGACACCATTAACCTAATTTAATTTACTTTTCAATTTCAATATTGTAATTTCAAGATCGAGATTTAAAATATTTGTAATTTTTTAATTTTTGCTATTTTAGGATTTCTTGTACATTATTTGAAGATCTGAAAATCTACCTGACGAAATTAAGAACCTATATATAGCAGTAAAAGAAAAAGTAGAAATTACACGAAACCAGATTTTTAAAGATTTAATTTCAAAAATCAGATTGAAGGTTTCAATTTTCAAAAATCAGATATTTTATTTTTAAATATTAAATATTAATTGTACAATTTTCATCCAAACCTTAATCAATTTCATCACAATTCTCTCTCTCTATGAACTTTGGAAAAATAGAGTTCTCAACATTAGTTATTTTAAGGTCTTTGGTTACAAATGTCTTATAATAAATACAAAAGAAAATTTGGGAAGATTTGATTTCAAATCTGATGTTG
>CAIGRO010306318.1:0-10629 GCA_903798355.1 Fraxinus baroniana | reverse complement strand
ATCAAAAAATCGAACGTATGGACGTTTTTCACAACAACTGTCATAGGTAGGGACATTTTGCGCCAATTACTTTATTCTTTATTTATTATTACATTTATGTTCACATTTTCTTTCATGTATTTATTCTCAAATTAACTTAACTTGTACAACACAGTTTTTTTTTTTTCCAAAATATTCATTAAAATGAATAAAAAAAAACTTATTTGTCATCGTATTTTTATACAAGTAAAAAAAAGAAACAAATACAAAATTTTGACAAAATATTTGCCCCCACTTTAATGCAAGTTAATAGTATTTTTGCATGAAAACATTGATTAAGGATATTATTGTCTAGGTCATGAGAGGTTAATAATAAGAATTTGATGAAAGAAAAGTTAAAGATAAAAATGTAATAATAAATAAATATTAAAGACATTTAACTCATGTTTGGTAATGGTATCAATTAAAATCTAGATTTTAATGCAAGTCAATGACAACAATTTATTTCAATAACACATTTTATGGGGTGCCAAGATTTTTCGACTACACATTTTATCAATTTTCATCAAAATTTGCTAAAAATCTAATTTTTTTTTAAATGGTAAGTTTATTAGTGAATGACGATTATATCTCTACAACCCTAGAAATTATTACAGTTGTATCCATAATATTTCCTTATAAATATAGGGCTTTGGTTCTCAATAAAACACACAAGTCTAATGACTTTTTGCTATTCTCTCTAGTTTATAACATATCATCAGCACGATTTCTCTTCAAAAAGATATTAATAATTTTTATATGCTTAATCATCTGTGTCACTCAAATCAAAATTGATTTGGTTACATGTGAATCTTTCTATTTGAGCCGGTTTGGTATCGATTAAAATCCAATTAAAATTGAAAATATAGTCGTTATTGGGTCCCACTAATCTAATAAAAGTCAACAATAACGACTAATTTTTAAATTTTAATCCGATTTTAATCTCTACCAAACGGGCTCTATATATGCATCAAAACAAGATTGCTTCTTCTTTTTCTATACTTTTTCGCTTGTATGCGAATCCATAATAATTATTTTATTATTATGCATAACGATTACTTTTCACCATGCAGTCTTTATTGTCTTTGTTTGTGTGTCGATGTATTTAATCAACTCAATGCATGTCTCATGCCTATGCAAATTTTATTTGTACGGTGGATTATTGTACGTCATATGTTTTTAATCAATGATAAACTATGTATATGTGAATTTTTTGTAAAATATGCATGAAATTTGATAAGTTATATTAAATAGTTATTTGAATCTCAACAAATTTGATATCAGTTGACTATTGAAAGCAAATTATTTTTTAATGGACGGACGTTAAATTGGAATCTACCATTCTTGTAAAGATTTATTTAATTCCTAAGATTTTTTCCTAATGCATGTATGGTAATTAAATTTTATATATAAATTTACAATCTATTTGCATGGTAATTAATATTTTTAATATGATTAATTTTTTTAGATGTTCTTTTATAAATTTCAAATTGATAGTTTATCATGTTATTCCTCTTGAAATATCACATTATTAGTGATGACAAAAAGATCCATCCTGCCAGCCCGACGGGCCCCACCCCGAATGAAGCGAAAAAAACCTACCTCGACCTGTGAAGAATAAAAACAAAAAAAAACTAATTTCACCCCCTCCCCGAACTCGCCCCTTGAAAAAAAAAAAAAAATTTAATTACAAATTACAAAAAAAAAAAATTAATAAACTAAAAAAAATAAGAAATAAAATAAACGGGGCGGGCCCCGCCCTGCCTTGTCCCGTCTAAGGCTAGGTGGGCTACGGGGCAAGGTAGGGCGGGGGGCAAGCCCCGCTGCCATCTCTAAACATTATAATTAATATTTCAGAAAAATATTACTTATAAATCACAATATTATTGCTTTTGAAATATCACAATATTATTTAAAATATTTTTTTAAATATTATTCTCTTGAAATATCTGTTTATTAAAATATTATTGCTCTTGAAATATCACAATATTATTTACATATATTTTTTAAGTAGATTTTACTTGCTCTCGAAGAGCATAATTAAATACGTTTTAATTTAAATTATTTTTTTACTCCTGAAGAGTAATTTTTTATATAATTTATTATAATAATATGTGATTGCTTCTAAAGAGCGTGGAATTATAATTTTCAATATTTTTCAGAAAAATATTAATATATTGCTCTTGAAAAAATAATAACAAAATATAATATTATGCTCTTGAAGTAGAATGCATCCCGAATAATATATATCTTATTGTGTTCTTGAAGAAACACAAATTAATTAAACAACTTTAAAAAATTGGGTTGTAATTTGTAAAGGAAAATAATTTTCTATATTATTAATATTCAAGAACAAGGAGATTCTTCAATCAAATAAATTCTTATATATTATCTGTTGTTTTTATCAACAATTGATTATGAAACATTATTAGTTAAAATAAGGACTGAATTCCCTATATTTCTGAAAATTAATTAGGGTGATATATGGGGCCCCGTCACCTTCCATGTTGGCCATCTAAATATTATTTGTATCTAATAGATTTGATACAAATATTAGATCTTCACGTTGATCATCTAGATATTATTTGTATCAAATATATTTGATACAAATACTAGATGATTGCATAGTGTTCGAAACCTGAAGTTTGCGAAATCACTACTCAAATTATGAGCATAATTTTGCAAATTATAAAATAATGACTGTGTGTCTTGTTAATACTAGTGATCATTAATCTCAACTTTTAAGCAAGTGTTAGTTGAGATATCGATAAATACTAAATAGTATAATATGAAAATTTGATATGTATGTAATAAATGTGATTATGGACAATTTATCTTGTATGGTTTTAACTAAAGCATAATCCCAAGTGAATTAATTATGAGATGGAGTAATTAAGCATTGTACTTTTTTTTTCCCTTTATCGACATTTTGCTCCATTGGGTTTTCTTGGCAAGGTTTTTAATGAAATAATATTTGTGGTTTTTCTAATAAGGTTTTAACTAGTCATATTCTTTGTATAATGAATATCCATAACCGAAAATAGATTTACCCTCAAAATAATGTTTTGATATGTATGAAACTCCCGAAGAGATCAATGAAAGCTGTTTTTTGAATCATCATGTTACTACAATCATCAAAAGTTGATAAATATTTCGTATGAAAACGGTATTATTTGAAGGCTATGACAAGAGAACATGAAATGTGCATGCTTCACCAAAATTGCAATATTGAAAACATTCATGTATAAGACAATGATTAATTGATATATGGATTGAAATCGGGGGAGCAGTTGTACTCTTTTTCATTCAATTAAATTTTATCCCACTGAATTTTCTTGATAAGGTTTTAACGAGATAGACATTTTGTCATTTGTCATTCAATGGGAAATGTTGTAAAGGTAAGTTTGTTATTGAATGATAATCGTACCCTGCAGCCCAATAAATTATTACCATTGTATCATTAATCATTCCCTATAAATATGGGGATTTGGTTCTCTATAAAACACACAAATTTATTGACTTCTCTCTATTTTCTCTCTAGTTTATAACAAATCCCCACTAAACATGGGCTTAATATTATTTAAAATATGGTGTGAATATAACTCACAGAAAGAGCCTTTGAGAATTCGCTGGATATATGATTGTGCCCTCGATGATTTATTGGGCAAGTTAGGCTTCAATGGGTCCAGGGTGAAATTTTATTTTATGGAAAATGAACAATAAATTCAATTTAGGGGGAAAAAAAAAAGATCAACAATTTTGTTTATCAAATTCAATTTTAAAAAAAAAATCTACGTCAATCAACGAGTTTTTGATTTTATAAATTCTGGAGATTTTCGATCCACATATTTATCACCATTCCTGCTCTTTACCAAGTTTAAAACCGCTAAACTAAATTTAGCGATTCTCAAAAATTAATTTTTTTTTAAAAAATTTAATATTTTAAGGAAAAGAATTTGAAATTAAACAACTTAAATCCAAACATCACATTAAAATAGACAAACCTTGAATGCACATGCATCCTTATTTACATTTTGGCAAAATAGGGACCATCTAGTTATCAACAACAAAAAGAATGTCATTGTGGGAGATTTAATGACATTTTTTTATTTTTAAAAAATACATATTACAACTTCATGAATATGATTTCAATTTGATAATAAAATTTTGAATCTCTTAATTCCTTCGTCAAATAATATATAATGACTTTTGCGTCGTTAGATGTTTAATCGTATCTTTCCCTGAAGTGTATTTTTAAAATCCTTTTTATTTTTTTTAATATTGCCAACTATCTTCGATATTTTTGGGAGAAATTATTTTAATCAATTAGCTCTTTAGCAGTAATATTTCCATTAAATTGAAAATAAATTATCTAAATTAAATAGGTCTTGTATGGTTGGAGTATTATAACATATCTGATTAAAATCAAGTTTTTAATTATCTGTTAATTGATATTTCTTTATTAAATAAATTTGAATATTAATTTCGTATATTTATGATCAAACGGGAATACCAATAATTTCATATTCGTCTTTTTCTTTTAGTTAGACTTTAATTTTAATTTCGTTTATTTCTGATTAGATTTTAATATTAGAGTTTTAAATTTTCGTCATTATATTTTGTTTTTAATAATTATCTAGATTTTAGTAATTATATATATTCTAATTTATTTCTTTAAATAAGAGTGGTAAGTTTTCATACTAATAAGTTATTTAATTTTAGTTGAAATTATAGATTTTGGAGTTCTCCAATCTCATAAATTCTTGATATTTGATATTTAAAATCAAGAGTCCAAATTCTCTTATTCGTGCACGAATCAAAAAGTTTTTATGCTTAGATTCTAATATTCTTAATATTCAACGGAAACTAGAAGGTGATCGTATTAAGGTATTCACTTAAAAACGTCAATGACGTGTCTATTCAGTATTTCTACGCTCTCATCATCTTACATCATTATCCATATATCTCACCTAACTTTTTTAGTCAAAAATGGCTATTGCACTGCAACATATTATATTTAGTTAAGATCCTAATCTTAAATAGAAATACAAGTTATTTTTCAGCTTATTTTCTATGCCAATGATGAAGTGCTTCTTGTTACACGTCAAACGACGATACTCCAAGCATCGATCATATGACAGCCAACAGCAAGCTCAATCAGCCTGCACCCTATGTCACTATCCTACCTGACTTAATCGAGGCCATAGATTGAGGTAGTTGAAATAGTGCATCATCTTAATTGAGACGTAGAGTCTAACCGTCCATGGTCTAGGCAATGTGCTATAACCTGCTGCGAAGTAAATCTGAGGCGATTAACCTCTTAATATGAGAAGACACTCTTTGCTTCCACGCATTCCTAGAGTATAATATTTTTCGATTATTGATTGATATGACATCTTTACAGTAGACACTCAACTACCAATCTACTTTTTAGAGGTCAGAATTAAGTTTTAGGGTAGCAACTTTTCAGAACCATTTTATGTCCATGAACCTAGGACTGGTGAGGCACCTCAACTGACACTATGAGGTCACATATTATCCTTTCATCCCTGGGTAACCACTTCACATCTTCTGTTATAAAATATCACGTTTAGTATCATTTGAAACTATCGCAATTTCACACTCTAGTAATATTGCTTCCTTATTACTCTCTGTTTACCTCGGTGCCCGTACACTAGCGTGGCTCTCGTATTTCCTCTCTCTCTCTCTCTCTCTCTCTCTCTCTCTCTCTCTCCAACACATCCCTTACCTCGAACTCACATACAAAGAAAATTCACTATATTGGTTCAGATTGCCCACATCGGGAAAGGATGTAAGAACAAGAGAAAAAGGCAATTTTAGAAGTTATACATTTTTCTGCTAAAACCTAAAGTCGAAATTAACTTTTAATCTTAACAAATATGCTCTAATTAATCAACTGAGAGACAGAGAGAGAAAAAAGGTTAACTATTTTTTCAGTTCTACACAATGATCCAAGTCTAACCCATATATCGTACAAATTATTCCAATAAATATCTAGTTTAAAATATAGATAAGATTTTACAAAATGTTCATTTCACTCGACATATCTGAGGATATGATTTGTACTTAACAGGAATTATAAATTTGCATTTGATTGAGAATATGCTCGAAGTTGTCCATGGATTTTTGCATTGGATGGGAGTGCTTTCCTTCATATGTTGTGACTACTATTTCTTCGTCTTTAGATAGCCTTTGAACTTGCTTCTTGACGTTGCACCCTTGATGCGTGCAACGATAATAGCTTCTGCAAATACAGAAAATAATAAGAAAATTGTTAATTCATCCATGTAGATGAATGTCTATAGCATAACCAGTTCTTAAGAGATCAAAATCAAGAAAGAGATAGTGTGCGTATATATCGACAGAGGGAGAAATGTTATAAATCATTAAATCGACTCTTGTCATTAATTTGTACACTTAAAAGACTATAAGAAATAAATTTCTGATGAGTTCGTTGAAATTAAATTGAAATAAACAAGAATGTTCCATCTTAACTTCTTCTATGTTTTTACTTGAAATTGTTTGATTTATTCTTACCAACGAATTCCCCAAAAAGTATTCCGATCGAAACCCCTTATCATTTATTTTATGTAAGATTTATTAATTGATGCAAGTCCCAAAAGATCAATAGCAACCAAACTACTGAAAGAAAGAATAAAATTTTCCAAAACTAAAATCTTGAATGCAATCCAAACCTAAACACAGACACATGTGCATATACACAGCATAGCAAACTCACGTGCTTATAATTTATAACTTATAAGTTAAAATTAACTGAAATTAAGTGGGAAAAAGAAGAAGCGATAGACCTTGGAAATCTGTTGTTTTTCACAGCTTTCTGACCATATTTTCTCCATCTGTACCCATCATCGAGTATATCAACCTGACTTCTGGTCTGAAAAGCATATTTAGGTTTTCGAGATTTCTTCTCAACCTTATATTTCTTGTCCGATTTAGTCTCTGCAGTTCCAGCATCTACAAGGTTATTCCTCTGAGCAACAATCTTATTGTTCGCGTTCGAAACAGGAGTTTCAGTACGAGGTGGCATCAGCCCCAAGTACTGATTTAACTTTTGATCTTGAGATTCAGCTCCTGCATGAGAATTTGCCATGTTAAATATAGACAAACGAGAAGCAGCTGGGGCTGAAGATGAAGCTTGAAATATTGTTGGATAATTCTCCATTATAAATGAAGGACTCGAGAATTCAGAGGGAAGAAGAATCAGATTGTGGGGTTTTATTTGTTTATGTAAAGTTAAGATACAATGAATCAATGAAAGTGGAAAGGAGGCTTGACGGCTATAGTTTAATTACTATTAATTCTATCTCATGAGAGTCGTTAACAACACGCTAGGTCAAAAAAGACTAGAGAATATATGGTGTTTGGCTAAGCATAAAAACAAAAAATAAACAAATAAATTGTAAATATGCTCAGACCATGCTTTTATAAAAATTTAAGCTGTTCTTAAGCACAGCTTAAACATAGCCAAACACGCCCAATTTAGGACAGGTTTTCTCCTGGAATTTAGGTCAAAGAACTACGAGAAATTAGCCCTATTTGGTATTCATTCTTTTAAAAATCATTTTTTCTCATACTCATTTTCAACTACACGTTCTCAAAAAAAAAAAATTACAATTCAAAAACCCATTCTTTACCCCAAAAAAAGAAAAAAAAAAAAAAAAAAAAGGGTTGTCAAATAAAAAAAAAATGGTTGTCAAACAGGCGCTTAATTGCTTAGATTTACTTTTATGGATATTAATTAGGAAAATTTACTAAATGCGTCCTATACATATGGCGTATTTTCATTTTTTATATACCATATTTTCTAAATTTACAATTTATTGTATGGTAACAAAAAAATAACTTTTGCTAATAAATTTATAAATTTGTCATTAAAGATAGTTAATTATTTTTCTTTCTCATTCATCTATCTCTTCATAAATTAACATCCGATCAAATCATTTTACTACATCATTTACATAATTCATTTTATTTTTATTTTTTATACAAAATATATAAGTTTTATTTATAGATTCTTATCTTATATGAAGCTCGCTTCCCTACAATAAATACAAATAATATTATGCAGCATTTTTAATAATTTTTTAAGTTGCAAAATTACCCCAACTTAAAATGAATAAGGAATTGTTTTTTTAGCTACAAAATCACATCTGTTATCACAAATAATTTAAATTATTTTTTTAATTTTTATTCATAAAACAAATTTTGTTAATGAGAAGATAGTAAATTAAGAATATTTATTTATTTTTACGATATTGGAAGAGTCAAAGAAAATATTTTCAAAATTTTTCAAAATTTTGTTAACTTACTAAAGTTAATTATTATTGGTTTGATGTTAGAGTTTAGAAAAGAATGTTATAGTAAAAACTACTTTAAAAAAAAAACACACATTTAATGAAAAATCAATAATTAGAAAATAGTATGAAAAATATTACAATGTAATATATAGGGTGTGGTTTTTTTTTTTTTTTAGTTAAGTTATTTATAATGAGATATTAATTTTACATTTTTCTTTAAGAGCCCGTTAGGGAGAGATTAAAATCGGATTAAAATTTAAAAATTAGCGGTTATTGTTGACTTTTATTAGACGGGTGGGATCCAATAACGACCATATTTTCAATTTTAATTGGATTTTAAGCCGTATCAAACAGGGCCTAATTCGAATCACTGTTCATTCATTGTACTGAACATCCTTTTGTTGGACACTGAATTCAAATTTCTACCATTGCTTCTGAGTCTACATTCTCAACTGGAGGTCGGATACTTGATTCCTTTAGGAGTTTATTAGGTGCAAAGATGGTTGATGCTTGTATATGCGGAAAGAATTGGTTGCAAATTAAGGGCCCGTTTGGTAGAGATTAAATTCAGATTAAAATTGAAAAACTAGCCGTTATTGTTGACTTTTATTAGACGAGTGTGACCTAATAACGGTTATATTTTCAATTTTAATTGGATTTTAATCAATACCAAACGGGCTCTAAATATGGGAAAGTAATTCAATCAATATTATCATTTACGATCGAGTGGTCCATGCCATTAACCATTTTTTTAGCTTACCAAAAAGAAGGCAAAAAAAAAAAAAAAGAAAAAAGAAAAAATCCCATGCATTTGAAAAGAGACTGGATGCAGCCACGAAGCAGTTGAGTGGTCAACGTCAAATAACGGGTGCAGTCAACACACGCACGTGTTCGACCCTTTAAATGGATTATGTGGAATCTGGGTGCGGTGGGTCAGTCCAAGGACTGCGTCGTGAAAATGTTGAATATCCTATGGATACTGCCTCGCACATGGGAAACAGTACGAGAATTGGCAACTAATTTAGTCCCAATTTTAATATTTAAGTAAATTTTGATAGAAATTGATAAAATGTGTAATCGAGAAATCTCATAAAATCCATGTTTGACCACATTTCTTTAAAAAAAATTAAATTAAATTCATTTTCAATCATACATTTTATAGATACCACAATTTTTATTAATTTTTCAACCACACGTTTCATCACTTTTTATTAAAATTTACTAATTTTTTTTTTTACACAAATCAAGCAAGGACATATAAAATATAAAGTTAAGAGCATGTTTGTTTTGGATTAAAAATTGATTTTACTCTAAGTTAAAGTCAAACAATCAATATTAACCACATATTTCATGGGTCACACAACTTTACAATTATACGTTTCAAAAATTTATATCACAATTTACTAAAAATCTAATCTAAGTCCTTGAATTTGAGTAAAAACTTAATTTTAAATAATGCAAGTCAAATTTAGAGCCCATTTGACATGACTTTTGTTTTGGTCAAAAAGAATTTTTGAGATCCAAAAACAGCTTTTGGATTCGTTGGTAAATAATGCAAGTACTTCTTTTAATTAGGAGGGTGTTTGGTATAGATTAAAATCAGATTTTAAGTGGATTATGATAGAAATTTTTGAAATGTGTGATTGAAAATACGTGGGGGACCCATAAAAGATGTGGTTAATATTGATTGTTTCACTTTGATTTAGATTAAAATTCGGCCCAAACATGCCCTAAAAGAATTTTTATAGTAAGTTATTTCGATTTGGCTTCCTTTAAAAGCACTTTTACAATAGAAAATACTTTTAAACATTAATTTTTAATCAAAATTAAGGTAACTTTCTCTAAAATCTTCTACAAATTCAAAAGTAAAAAAACAAAAAGTAAAGGTGAAGCCGCTTAGTCAAGCAAAGAAATTAACCTCCACCTACCACCTACGACGAAATTACCATAATTCAAACACGTATTTGGAACTGAGAAATATTTTTGTGATAATCCAATGTTTTGAGATACCAAGAATTCAACGGATGTGGAAAAATACAAGGGCTACTATTCTTAGTCCATATTGGTGGACCAATATTGGATCGAATAGTCTTTCGTTTTATAACAAAAATAAAAAGCAGCGTGCGGGCTGAATTTTATTTAAAGGGTGTGTGGTAGAGATTAAAATCAGATTAAAATTGAAAATATAGTCGTTATTGTTGACTTTTATTAAACGGGTGGAACCCAATAACGGTCATATTTTCAATTTTAATTGAATTTTAAGTCGTACCAA
>CAIGRO010306316.1:0-15261 GCA_903798355.1 Fraxinus baroniana | reverse complement strand
AATTCCAAAACTGATCCAATTAACCAAGAAAATGGCCTAACACCTAAATTAGGCCCAAGTATCCAATAAATAACTTGAAACCAATAAATTAGGCCCAATAAATTAACCAAGAAACAGCTCAGGCCCAATTAACCAAGAAACCGAGACTGCCAAACAAATTGAAGCCCAATCCACGCAGAACTGCTCCAAATTGAAGAACTGAGACGACGATCGTTCCAGCCAATCTCACCGAATGCGGCGAACTGAGCAATTCGGACTGCAGGTGCTCAAAATCCGACACCACTAGAGCCGTAGACGGGAACCGACGATGCCCCTACGAATGGCGACCGCTTCTGACCGCTTCTGACCAACCAACGACGCTAGAGCTGCAAACGGGAACTCCAATCGGCGACGGGAGCCCAACGAATATGGCCACAGGTTCGANAAATCCGACACCACTAGAGCCGTAGACGGGAACCGACGATGCCCCTACGAATGGCGACCGCTTCTGACCGCTTCTGACCAACCAACGACGCTAGAGCTGCAAACGGGAACTCCAATCGGCGACGGGAGCCCAACGAATATGGCCACAGGTTCGAAGAATAAAACCCTAAGGCTCTGATACCATGTGAATCGAAAGAATTCACTTCAATTACATTAATATGAGAAACGGTACATATATATACAAGAGTTAGGAAACTATTTAAGGAAATATACAAATTTAGGAAAACCTAGATTTCACGCTAATTAGGGAATTAATACAACATTTAACAAGAAGCAAACGGAGAACGGGCGAACCGGCGAAGGCAGCGGCAGTGGCGATTTCAGAATCTGGTGAAGGGTCGGTTGCTGGCTGTTGGATGGTGGACGGTGATCGAACTTCGAGCTCCACTCCAGCACTCGTTGCGCGGCCAATTGCAGGGGGAAGGTTTGGGAATTTTGGGGAAAAATGGAAACGAGAGAACTCAGAGAAGAAATGGACGTGAATTGATGAATTGGAGGGGGAAGGGTTTGGGTTTGGGAATTTTGGGGAAATATGGGTTTTGAAAATTTGGAAATTATTGGGTTTTCATTGGGCTAGTTAATAGTGGGCTACATTAGAAAATTCTTACTGGGCTAGAATAGTGGGCTAACATTCATTTTCCTTAAAATTTCAGCTTCTGGGCTTAGACTACACTCGGCTACAGCCCAGTGTAGCCCAGCCCTGGATCCGCCAGTGGTTGCTTTCTCTACATGAACATGTGATTGCGCCACCAGGCATGATATATTTTAAAGTTTTAACTATGTACTTTAAGCTAAATGTCTCACTCTTTTGATAGGTTATTAAACCTAAACTTGCTAGGCCAGGAAGAGTTCCGGTAACCACATGTACTTGGGATTATGAAGGAAAAAGAATTGCAGGTGGCATTGGGGATGGTTCTATACAGGTATCTCTTGCCAACTTTATTGCTTTGGTCAACTAAGGATATGTTGAAAGTGAATGAAGTGAATGAGATATTTGGTTGATTTATATACTAATAGCTTCTCGTTTGAAGACTTCACAATCTTTGTCCTTTCATCACTGTTTTTTTGAAGTGCTTTATGTTCTTATTACAGATATGGAGTATTAAAGCTGGATGGGGAAGCAGGCTAGACATATCTGTTGCAAATGGTCATTCTGATGATATCACTGGACTTCAGTTTTCCAGTGATGGACAAATACTGTTGTCAAGAAGCTCTGATTGTTCACTTAAGGTATTCCTGCAATTCATTGTCAACCTTTCTTTATATTCTCTCTTCATTTTTTATCATATAATACTGCAATCTATCTAGGTCTGGGATATGTGTAAAATGGAGGAGTCTCTTCGGATGTTTGACGATCTCCCAAATCATTATGCTCAGACAAATATTGCATTCAGTCCTGATGAACAACTCGTCTTGGGTGGACCATCCTTTGAGAGGGATAGCACAACAGGTGGTCTACTATGTTTTTATGATAGACAGAAACTGGAACTTCTTTCAACTGTTGGAATATCTCCTTCATGTAGTGTTGTTCAGTGTGCTCGGCACCCAAGGCTGAATCAGGTAACATCAGTTGAGATTTTTGCGTTGTCCAGAAAATGCTTCACCCAGCAGTTCAATGATATCATCATTTTTTTGTCATTCGTAAAGGGAGTTAAAAAATCGGTGCACAATACAGGTAATTAAGACCAATGTTCTCAGAATGGTCAGTTCGACTTGAAAAACTGGGAACTGTTCAGTTCCATGCAAAAAACCAGATAGTCAAAAACTTTAAAAACATGTCAAAAATCTGCCAGTTCACCTCAAAAAATTGTGGGTTAAACCCCTTGACCAGGGCTTATGTTGCCCCGGTAATGTAGCATGATTCAAAAATTGTTTTGAATTTTTACCACCGGTTTGACACTTGACCCCTTGTCCGGGTCAATGCCCGGTCTGGCTTTTGAAACATTGATTAGGACACTTCATATTATGGCAATTTTTTTTTAACACTAGTCTGGACAAACCCGCATGCCAAAATCATCTAAGCTAGCTAAACTTCTTGGTCTTTGATACTGTAGATCTTCGCCACAGCTGGGGATAAACATGGAAGAGGCACTCACGTACACTACGATCGAACAGTTTGTGAAAGAGGAGCTCTTGTTTGTGTTGCACGTGCACCGCGGAAAAAGTCTGTTGTTGATTTTCAGGCACAACCTGTTATGCAGAACCCTCATGCGCTTCCCATGTTTAGAGATCAGCCAAGCCGTAAACGTCAGCGTGAGAAAATATTGAAGGATCCACTCAAGTCCCATAAGCCTGAACTTCCCATGAACGGGCCAGGTTTTGGTGATAGAGTTGGTACAACCAAGGGAAGCTTGCTAACCCAGTACCTTCTTAAGGTAATGTTTCTTACCCTCGAACAGAATCAAGGCCTTTAGAGAGGAAAAAAACATAATCTTACATTTCACGTTTATGTTTTCAGCAAGGAGGTTTGATAAAAGAAACCTGGATGGAAGAAGATCTCAGAGAAGCTATTCTCAAGTATGCTGATGCTGCTGCTAAAGATCCAAAATATATCGCTCAGGCATATGCGCACACACTGCCCGAACCTGTCTTTGCCAAGTCAGATTCCGAGGATGAGGAGAAATAAGACGGTGAATTCTCCCCTTACGAAACCATTAAAGAGCTATGCATATTCTCCATTTGGTATGCTGTATCTAGCTTTGATGTTTTCATCTGTAATTTTCAATTATTCGAAATCATGTTTTACATTAGCAGGCTCCGTAACATCCAATATAACGAGTCTTTCTCTGTAAAAGAATCTTGCACCTGCTTAACTAATAGTTGTCGAGATAGAATTCTGCAACTTTGAGCCTACTTCTGGTATAATATCATTTGTGTAAAATTGGCAAGATAACTCTTGTTACATTCAAGAAACACTCGAGAAATTTCTCCAACATCCAAGAATTAATCCATTGAGCATGAGGTACACAAATTCACTCACGCTGTGCATTGTTGGTTTTTTTCATTTTTAAGATGATCATAACAAATTTTTATTTATTTATTTTTTTTCAGAAACCGTTGCCCTATATCCATTGGCCAACTCTGCCCATTGAGTATGAAGTACAAAAATAACTCTTTAATTGGTTTTCCATTTTCCTGACTTAGAGGCTGCTCGCATTCATGGCACATAAAATATGGATATTTCGAGACAGGTAAAGTAATTGACAAGGCAAAATAAAACGATACTCTTTACTTCAGATTACATGGGCATAGTTAATAGTAAAGAGTTTATTGAATAGATATTAACCATCCGCTCGAGATTTGTTGACAATGCCCGTCTAGTTGCGCTTATTCTCCAATTTTTTTGACATTATACAATGCACATGGGTCTCATACCGGCCCAAATTATTGACTGCCTCAGTACCCAACAATTAAAGTGTACAACGAAATGACGTATGTGTCTCTTCAACATTGTGTTCATCCTTCTTCAAAGGGCATTTATGGTAGTTCAAATATAAAAGATGGTTGCTTCCTTTTTTTCAACAATTGTAGCTGGTATGAGCTATTCAACATATACGGCTTCTAATTGTTGCCCTGTATAACGGAAATTTTGGACGACGTATCTGGTGTTTACATGGTGGTGGCAGTGTGCTATAAAATGTGTGCAGCTTTGCTTATCTGCATAAATCTACCTAACAATGCATCCAAAGTTATGGGACATAACATTGATAAGGAGCTTTGCTCGGCTAACTTGAAATGGTAATTTCATTCACCATTGTTTTGCTCACATTGCCTTGCATCCTGAACTTGACATTCAGAGCTTGTGTTGTGTTTAAACTCGTTCTCATAGCTTGAAAGACGAGAATCTGACAACACGGTAAATAGTTGTGTGTCCACAAACAGCTGCAAAAGCCAAAAATTTATAGCATGCCTTGTGAAAATACCCCGGACTGATGAAAAATATCATTTACTTATTCCGGTTTAAGATAATTAGGTACTTCCCTTGAGTCCACATCTAAGAATTTAAATAAAAAATAACGAGACGCTACAATTGAACATCCAGCGGAAGAGATTATCATGCAATACTGTGATCGGCACATGGAAAAACTACAATAGCACCGGAAAAGAATTTATGTAGACCAGAATTCCTATGAGTGGGAAAATATCTAGCATTAAGGTGGGAATGTACTTTTTTTCTTCACACACGAATATCATCTTATTTTAGTTGTGTAAGTGAATCATATTTGCAACTATCGTCTAGTCTATACTCTCCATCTATGTTTTGCATGTTCATGACTCGTCTCCACAATGCAACTCTGTATGATACATATATATCTTCTATTCAATGTCCTGGTTTAACCGTCTTGCGCTGTCTACCGTATCAAAGTTGGATTTTTCACAGAGCAATTTTAGTGCCTGAGCTTTTTGAATATCTTAAAATTACTCGTGTTATTAACTTATCATCTATTGATAAATTCATCGTATAATGCAGATGCATTAAAACAGATAAGTGATTATTTAAAAAGCATCAACATATTTGAGCACTAAACCGAATACTCAAGGCAACACAATCATATGCAGCAACTATAAATGACAAATTTGGGGGCAAAGGAAAGATGTCAAAGAATGTACCTTAACAAAAGGCCGGTCCTTGTTAGGAAAGGAATCGATAAAACTATCCTTGAGAAGTATAGAAACCTGAAATGCAAGGTATTTGTATCAGTGGATGGTCACTGTAGACCTGATTATATAAATGAGATTATACTGAGATTCAAATGCTAAGTAGAATGTCAACCCTGTCACTGTTGGATTGTACACTAGTAATTGTATGTGACCTCAGATTTGAACAAAGAGACTCCAAGTACTGCCTCATGATAGTAAGAAATTTTGCAGCAGCTTCTGCCTACGAGTCCATAATTTTAACTTGTATTTAATACAATAGCAGCTAGAGAAAAGAACATTGAACATGACAGAATGTAAATTCCAACACGCCTAAGGAAAAATAGACAGTAATTGCAAGACTTCTAAAAGATCTCAAATTAATTAAATTGAAGGTTTTCGCAAAAATATTCTTTTTATTCACAATTTGAAACAATTTCAAAATATCAAGACAACAAGTTTTCATGATGTGAGTACCAACATACCTGGGAATTTATTGACAACTACTTCAATTTTTTGAAGGGTGGTTATATTCAAACCACATTTTTTTCCTATAAATGCACCACATTAATTGCATTAAAGGTCCCTAACCTTTAATCATTATCATTTTTCTCCCTAACTATTTTCATTGCATTTTTATTCTCAACTTTTCATTAATTAACATATCGTGCTCTTAATAAAGGTTGTCGTCCAAAATCATGTTAGCGTGCTTTAAAACAAGGGATAAATATTTAATTGTAATTTTGTGTTTGTGTTAATTTTTGTGCTCAAGTAAAACAAGGGGCAAATAAGTTTTTTTACTGCCTCTTAATAGACTTTTTGGGGGAAAACATATCTCTAGAGGCAAGTTGTGTTTATTAGTGGAAGATTGATGATAAGAATATGATAAAATGATTTAGGGATATGAGTGTGACAAGTAAATAAACCTTTCAAGGAATTAACATGTGATACACTTAAAGAAAAATGTGGTGCGAATATATTTAGTGATTGGGGAATCATAACAAGGATAAATTAAAACTATTCCAGGGTTATTAAATTAAGATTTCTCCCTCAGATCTATGAAGAAGAGAGACACAAGTTGATTCTTTTTAAGAGCCGGAAGTAAAGCGCTAAGACATATTCCCATTCACAACCAGTCATATTCACTGAAAATATTAAGAAAGACAGTTTTCTTGCCTAGTAAATACCTGCACTTCGTTGCATTTATATACTGGAAGCCTCTGAGGAATAAAGTCTTCACTTGATAATGTACCGTGGATAGGGCCAAGTTCAGAAATAAGCTCTTTACGTTGAGGAAGTTGAGGCAGGTTACATGTTTTCACCTGCACCAAAAGATTAGGAATTTAAAATGTTACCCGAGGAAGAATTAGTAAAAGAGTATTACATAAGCAACTTCCAACAAGGTTCTGGGAATTGCATTTGAGATGAAATGCTACTTAACTTTATTTAAAAAGATCATTACTTTTACCAAAAGAAACACTAAAGGAAAAGGAGTCATGCTGCCCATCTACAGTCAATTATGCTATTGTATTTTCATCTTCAGATCAAAACAAACGTGGCGTAGCTTTAGATAAAGATGGAAAATGCATTACAGATGTCTAAAAATGAGCCATTTGATCTACAAATACCTCTTAAATGATGAAAAAATAACATAAAACAGCAATAAGACCAGACATATACTTCCTAGATTGGGAGACCAAACATGTTTAGATAAATCTGCAGTAAGACAAAAAATAAATTGAGGGGGCTGAATGCAGTTGAATCCATGTAATTGCCATCGCTCTTACTTGAAATATAATGTTGTTTTCTGATTGTTTATATCCAAAAGATCATAATATATATATATTTTAAAGGCAGTTTTATGCTCTACCAGGATAATTTCGTGTAATCCTGGGTTAATATAATATACAGGTTTATGGACAACCTGAAATAATAATACAGCGTAAGATTGTACATGAATAGGTAGTATACCAAGGATTTTAATGAACTCAATGCTGTTGCATATAACCTCGATAGGAAGCACAGGGTGAACAAATATACACCATTGTTTCAACATCTTAGAAGGTCAAACATGAAAGCTTATATTTGGAATGGCAAAAATGTACAGATTCGCAATGAAAACAACAAACCAAGTGTTATCACAATAAATTCGTGGTCGTCTATGTGGATCCTTTTTCGACATTCTTTTTGGTTCATTGCTAGATCATTTAAAGAATGAGACCCTTAGCAACTAATATGGCATGTAAGTTTTGGTCTACCCTCACCCCTCCCAAAACAATCTGACTCATTCTACAAAATCGCATCACTATTATGAACATAAGTCAATTTAGGATGACAGAAAACATGAGCCAACCCCCAAGTCATCATTTCCCTTAATTTATCTTCAAAAGGAGCCACTTGCACTTGATGCGCATATTCTCATTTCTTATCTTATCCATGATTACACATTCTCCTAGCATCCTCATTTCCGCTACATTCATCTTATGGACATCACAGGTTTGCAGACTCCAAGCTTGTACAGGTGGGTTTATTACACAAAATAAGCTTCTTAAGTTAAGCTCCTATTTGGTATAGATTAAAATCAGATTTTTAGTACATTTTGATATGAAATGCGTGGTCGAAAAGTTGTGGAACCCATAAAATGTGTGGTTAAAATTAATTGTTGACTTTGATTTGAGATTTTTTAATCTACGACAAACAAGGTTTAAATAAGTAATTGCAAACAATATAAACAGTAGATTAGTTTCTCCTTTTTTTTTTTCTTTTTTTTTTTCATCTTTTTAAGTTATGTTTTTTGGGGATGGGAAGAGGAGGGAGTGCATTCTCTAAATATATAGTTGGGATTTACCCATAACCTTCGTTAAGAAACAAAACACCCTTGATGGGAAAGAGATAAATCTTCTCCTAATTCCAAAGACGCTTGAATATAGTATAACCTAATTGATCACATTAGCATGTACAGATACATAGTTTGACATTTACCTATAATGTTGAAATTATTGAAAAAGGAAAGATTTTCCCTAAAAACAAGATAAAACTAACTAAAATTTTAAAGAAATTCAAAATGCATTAAACTAACAAACCTGGTCTTTAACCACATTAACACGAACCAGATTAGAAGTTTTCATCTTCAGATCAGCTAGTTTATGCTGTATGCCAACCTGCATAGTAATTGGAGCGACATTATAAACAAATCATATTTTCTGATTCCTTCTTAGAAGTACAAGAATAGCAAGTTTTCAACTTCTGCAAACAGATACTTTATTTTGTAATTGGGAAAGAATATAAAGGAAAGTTGGCTAACTAGAAAAAAGTTTTATGATACCAAACAAGTTGCATTTGGATATATGATTACAGGTTATACTTACTGATCCATGCTTGAGCAAGCTGTTGGTTTAGCCGAGTACTAGACGTTCATGAAAGTCTGAAAGATATGTTGGATGTGGTGGTTTATATCAAAGTTTTCCATATTAGGCATATACACAAGCAAATTTATCACTTAAGGGTCAGCTTTATTTTGCGATTGTATTCTGCATATGTGCATGTGTATACACGCGTCTATAAACTTCATAGTTCATACTAGAAGTCTTGTCTGAATATTTTAATTTCCTCCAGTTAAACAAGAATTTTCACGTCAATAGAGATGGTGGGGGAACAGTGTCCACAGGCTGTAAATCCACAATTGGTCCTTCATAGGAATTACAGACATTGTACCCTAAGCTAGAAGTGCATTCCTTCTGGTACCACAAATACAATACTAATGACAAAGTGGAGCCCCAGCAGGGAGTGGATTGTGGAGAGTTGTTTCCACAAAAATCCAGCATACAATCTAATTTCAAAAGCATCTGTATTACTTCAAAAACAACCTCTCCTCTTGCATGGGTACCGTTTCTGCACCTCTACCCCTTCCTAGACCCCAACAGCGTCTGAACCCTCTCACACTGCATACACCACCTATTAATTCAAATACTTAACGTTCCTGAGATTTTCACCATACATTAAATATAGAAGTTGCTGGGTAATTATTAGACAATGCAGAATTCCACTAACCCCATGTGCCAGTAAATGAAGAAAAAAGTACTCACAATGAAAGGAACAGGAGCATCAAGAAAATCCAGCATCTTCCCTGGCAGAATCTGCAGAGGAAAAAATAACTCGATAGAAAAGTAGAAAGAATTCCAGATGTCAGCAGACAATCTCAGTTTAACAGAGTTGCAATCAATAATAATAACTGAAAAAATGAGAATAACCAGAATTAGGAAAATGATAACTGAACCAGGACATATGCCAGCTTTAGAATCCAACCATCAGTGGCTATCTAAAGAACCTTAGATGGTATTCACAGTAAAGGTTCAAAAATCAGGAACATTAGAGTAATGTTCAGAGTGGTAAGGCATGGATGAATTATAGCCTTACACTTGGAAACCAACATAATATGATCCCTCAACCAAGAGTAAGATATCAATAATGAAAATTAGGGAGAAATATAAATGATGACTGAATTCGGTTTTGGCTAAAGAAATCGTACAAATAATAGAATAAAATCATTTAGAATCTACTCAAATTTTAACTTGGAAAATTTCAAGGCCCATTATAATCGTCTAATAATCATGACAATCATCCCCAACTTCTAATGTCTTGGAATTTGGAAGTGAGAAGATATATATTGGATGTTGGAAAACTCACTGGAAGGAATAAACTCTGCCATTCAAATGGACGAATGATGGGGATAAGAGACAACACTAAAGCAGATAGAATGCCCTGTGGAGATAGAAAGCATGTAATTAGCCCCCTCATTTGAAGAAAACAATTCAAATCATCTAATATTGATCCATGAACAAACTTACTAGATTTGGGCACAACACAACCACTTGTTTTTCCAATAACACGCCAGTAACCAATGCCAAAATCTGAACAACAGCACATATGTCAAACTCCAAAAATTGATTGGACAACAATTAATTACCGGATTCAATGCACAAATAGATAATATATAAATTAGATTATTTATTAATTCACACACATCGAAAAAATAATATGATGGAGAATGAGAAATGAAGACTTTTTTTATACAGACAGAACGTGTTAACAAATAAATTCCTATTGAATTTGGAAAAAATTTACCTTTAAACTTCCATAGAACGGCTGAATTCAAATTTCTCTATTCCAACAGCTAAATTTAAGCAATGGGTTCCTTTTCTCAAAGTGAAACTTTATTTTTCATTCATACATAGCTTTGATAAGAAAATATATCTTCAATAAAATTTCCCAAGCATGGTTATATGAAAGAAAGGGAGACAAAGTCTGAAGGGGAAGTATTGCACCCAGCCAGACAAATCAACCCCTTATAATCCATCATGCTACTCCAAATACAGAGAATTACTGTCGCTAGCAATTTCATAAAGTCCACTGTCTTCTTACAAACCAAGCATTTGTCAAGGATACGGAGTTTTCAATGTAGTAAAACAATTTGGAGGCAGAATGTAAAACAAGGAACTAGGTGTATATAAAGAAACAATGCAACTTGAACTTGAATACATGTGTACATGTAATTACCATCTTTTTTTTTTCAAGTAGCATCAACAAAAGCTGTAAGTATCTATATTTATTAACACTTCAACTAAGTTTCAGCAGCCCCAATTTTTTGTTACCGTATTTCGAAGGGTATTTTCTTATCAGACAAAGTTAATGATCAAGGAAAACGGTAAATTGTCTTGAAGAGCATGGTGAGAAGATAAACAAATAAGTGTAACTAAACTTGCAAAGTTAAAAGACATTACGGTTTCAAGGGAAAGAACTCGACATGTTGTAGCGATTGTCCATATAGAGAGTGAAACAGCTTCCTCAGCCGTCGCCAGTTTTAGCTTGACCTTCAAAATTTAAATGCATCAGTTATGTTGGATTCATCCTTCTACTGGCAAGTAACCTGAACAACTAGTAACTAACTCGTCCCACCTCAGCAGCTTCCTTGGAATCTTGAAGATTAAGATCTAGATACTTCTCATCCATTCCGAGGGCAGAAATTGGAGGTCGTCGATACTCAATGGCCTGTAGATGCTCCAGTGGCTGATAAATAATTTCACTTCCCCTCGTTGGAAGATTCATAGAATGATAACCACAAACTATCTGGAGCAAATCATTTTTATTCTCCTGTCATAGAGGTCAGAAAGAAAGAGAGGAAGTGAGAAAGAAAATCAGAAAAAATAGCAATCTGAGTACCAATCTGAGTACCATTTAAGTTATCGGAAAGTAATTTATGAACTCACCCTCGCCCATTCCAAGATAATCTCATCTCCCAAATCTCTGTCGTGGTTAAAATAGATTTCATTATCATCATCCTCAGACGCAATAGTTCTAGCTGAACTGCCAAAAGAAAATTAAATATTTACATAAAAAAACAACGAATGTAATTGTGTTAGAAGGCACACCCATGCAAGAAACAAGTCCAAATGCAGTATTATGTGAACTGGACTATGCTCACTGTAACCGTAGAAGAAGCTAATATAAAGTAAAACCAAATATTCTACAACCTGAATAAGGACTCAAAACTTCCGAGACTCTCCAATGTGTGGTTCCTTAGGCACACGTCGGGCCCAGCATGCGGAGAGTGGCCATTGTCCTCAATTTCGTATATCCCTTCTACAACATTGGACTGATTTTCTAAAGAATCAGGGGTACAATCCCCAAAATAATGCATATTTTTCCCACCATCGTTATCTAATTCTCTCACTTCACCGTGATCTGATGAGTCACTAGCTGTACCACTGCCAGGAGAACCTATATCCCACCTTAATGATGGGACCTTGTCATCTGCTATAATACCTGCTGCAGCAGCAGTAAGGGCCATTGCACTGTCAACAGGTATTGCTGAAGCCATCCAGTCTGTGTCACTTTCCACACCAGGGGAGCCACTAATTCCATTTATGTGATCCTTTGATAAAGATGGTGAAGGCACATGATAGGAAAGAGACATCTCTGTAACAAACTGTGTTATCCGATTCAGACGCTCCTGCGCAATGATGCTGCATATGCAATAAATTGTATGTGTGCATGTAATTTCCATAAAAAGGAATGACAGAAGGAAATATTAGAGTTAATCAATAGGACATTCAATTGGAATATTAAAGAGATCGAAATTATTAATGGAACTAATGTTGACCTGTTCAATATCTCATAGTGTAACTCAAAGAAAGGTACTCTTGTTAAGATACAATAACAGCGAGCTGCAGAAGCCAAAAACCGACTGCAGCCATCAAGTGATTGGGAAAGGGGCGATGAAACCCCAGAACCGGCAGGTGGTCTCTGAACAAATTCTTGTACGTGCAAGCAAACACCATAAAGTGTTGCGTTGTCTGCCACCTATGGAAAGACAAAAAGAATGTATTTTGGCCAACGTACCAAAGCATGCATTCAAATTGAATCAAACAGTACTTGAGGGAGGGGCAGGGGAGAGAAGAAAACAGACTTGCATGTATAGGAAAAGTAAATGAAGCATTTCTGCTTCTAGAAGAGCCAGTATAAGGAATGTAGAAAAAGAATGTTATTTCTCAAGAATACACGAGAATAAGGTGTCCGAGAAGTAAGAGAAATGTCTTCCATTCATTAAGTGCCAGTTCAAGGAATCTTGTGACGAATATAGTAACTTCATAATAACAATCAGTCATACATGGTCTTGGTGTGCATTTTAACTGAAAAAACCTGGATCATATCACATAAAAATGTAACTCCTTGTCAAAATACTGCTTTGTGGTTCAGCTGTCCAGTCTTAGAATGTCAAAAATGGTCAGTGTTGTGCTTTTGATATAATTAAAATAGAAACAGAATGCAGGGAGGATTCTGAAGAAAATTTGACCCTACATTTAATGACATCACCTATGAAGAGAGTTGCATTATACCCCACCACCAAGATAAGTTTCTTTCAGATTCCAAAAGTTCACACCCCATACAATTTAAAGAATGCTCTTTACTTATATACTAGTGTAGTCTTGTTATTTTAGGCAACATAAGAACTTATAAAATTGAAACTTCAAGACAAATAGACTGAATAAAGATCAGATATCAGCAATCAGTTTATAAGTCCAATACCATCTCCTTAATATAGAAAATTTCTTCATCTCAATGGCACTAGTCCAAACAAATTGGTTTTGCACAAGATAAGTAGATGAAATCATTAACAATCTCAGCTTTCCTCTCAATCATTACAGTTAATGTTTACTCAGAAACCATAGAAGTTCATGAAAAAACCTTGGCCTGCTGAAATTGGATTGACACAACTTCTTAATTACCTAATAACAATGACGACGATGATAAAAATCTAATTTTATTCTTAATAAATTTAGACACAGCTAATTCCCTATAAAACCAGGAACAATTTCCCGACCACCCTGATTAGCATTGAATAATTTTAATACCCATTATCGCAGTTTGAAAACACATACCCAAATGTCCAAAGTCCATTAACCTGGTTCCCAATAAGCTTGTGCTTCATCCAGTTTATTATATGAATTAATTTATCTCAAAAGGTTGATCCTGTGGTCCATTTACAGAATATTTTGCACAGTGCACAAGTTTTTTGCAGCCCTAAGCATTTCACCATAAATGCGCTTTCAACATCACTCCAATTAAAACCTCAATCACTGTTTCTAGGACTCAGTAACATGTGGGTGTCCGTCTGTTGTCAGCCAATGATGTGATCAAATTCATGACCTAGGAATAGGGACAAAAATAGTCTTGATTATTTGCACAAGGGTATGTGGAGATATTATTTGTGATAACATTATCAGGGTACAAAAATAAGTCCCCAGAAAATTGACTATGAGAAAATACAATGAGAGAAGAAATCTTCAAATTAGTTGACTATGGATCAGTAATTTCTAATAGATGCACTCATAAGCTGAAGAATGCTTTGAAGCTGTCCACGGAATTTTCTAGGCATCCAAAAGGAGCACCAGGTAAAGGCTAGTTGTTTGAAAAGAAAGTTATATGACATGGCAAAGGAAGCAGAGAAGACATTCTCAAAAGCAGCATATATATAAAGCGAGGGCTGGTACCCGATATCCAAATCAACATAAGGCGTCAGTCCTCAGAGTACCAAGAATACAAAGATCACCCAATGAATTTAAGGGGAGGGGAGCAAGCAGAAAACATCACAACATAAAAATGAAACTACATTTGCATTTTATGAAAGGATATGCAAGAGAATCAAACCATCAATATGTAAGATTTATTAAAATGTCAATGGATGAAAAACTTATTAGGATTAACGAAAAGCAACACAGAATCTAAGACAGAGAAATCATACTGGACTTACCTTAAGCGAAAATATAAACGATAAATCATCTCGGGATAAGTGATCCTGAAGATAAAGTACCATAAATATCGTAAGAGACAATCCTTTTCTTTTTCACTTCCTCTTTCTCTTTTAGGGGCATTAGAAAGTATTTGGGCAAACCATAATATAAGAATGAAACTGACAGAAGTATATCAACTTCCAGATCTCTGTGGTGAAAAGGGGTGAAATGGAATGGATACATAAAAAAATTCTGCATACCTGTCCATAAACAAGCTCATTCAAATCACTTAATGACGGTGTCCTCTCTGGTATGCGTGCCTAAATGAACAGCGGTGAAGTTTCAATAAGGAAATGAAGATGAAATCTTTTGGTAATGGTAGATGTATCTTACATAATATTACAAGTTTATGCCAGTGCCTGATGAAGAAAACAGTATGTTTCCAAAGTTAAACAAGTTAATCAAACCACCATGCATTAAAATCCATTAGTCATAATAATGTGTTGTAAGTTAAATTCCAGCAATGTATATCAAGAATTTTATTGTACCATAAAGTAAATAACTTGTCAAACTAACAACAGCATTAATATTACCCATTAGGATGTCTCAATACTGGGGAATTTTATTTCTCTTCTGATAAATGTAGTTTTTAATACAACAGCCATGACTTGCAAAACAGCGATGATCACAGGTTGTTTAAAGTTATAGTAAACACAGGCTTAGGGGAGGAGAGGAAACTACATTTGGTTAATTGGCGAGTTGTTTGTTCTCCTATAAGATCCGGTGGTCTCGGATTGAGAAGTCTTGTACTGTTTAACAAGACTTTGTTGGGCAAGTGGCTATGGAGATT
>CAIGRO010306315.1:0-13542 GCA_903798355.1 Fraxinus baroniana | reverse complement strand
CATAACTTGCATGAGCAAAAGCTAGCTCAGATTCATAACCAAATCTAATGGGAGCTCTAGACTTTCTCCTCTCTCTATCCCTAGCTAAGTTATAGTCTACTGGGGGATTATCTTCTTCAGGGTGTTCTACTACTACTTTCCCTCTATTCTCGATATCAGGTTATTGTTCTTGAGTCTCCATCCCACTCTGTGTAATAAGGATGTATGTGCTAAGTTTTCCTAACTTCACCTTTAGCTTACTACTCTCTTCACCTTGTATTTCCTCACTTACAAGTTCAGATTCAGCTTTCAAATATGGCATTTCACTCTCATTGAATATAACATCATCACTCACAGGTATTCTAGAAACTTATCCATGTAACCAGAGAGATATCAACAAAACAGTTTCACTCATGACATATCACAAAAGATAAAATGTTGTAATTTATCAAAAGAGCAAATTTCTATCACGTAGCAACAAAGAGCAAATAATTCCTAATTTCTAGCACAAACAATGGTTACCCCACATGGTACCCCCAATCCTATTGTCATCCCCACACGATTACGCGCTAGTGCTGAAATTAAAAGAAGATCAGCCAATTTACCAGAGGAACCTGTTTGAGTCCGTAATTTGTGAGAGTTGCGAATCTACTTCTTTAGGGCCGCAATTTATGGCCTAAATTAATTCAGTAAATGTGTTGTACAGTTACGACCTCGAAGCTGTCTTACTCACCAAGGGTAGAATCGTCCAAAGTTTTCTGCAAAACTTGAAACATTAAAATAACAATATCAGTACGTTCAAGAGTGTAAAATGAACAAACTGCCTCGAGAAATTTGGCCAGAAATCTCCTACGCGCTGTCATCGAAAAGAGCCCGTGTTTCCGTCGAAAAAATTACATGCACCACCACAGGTGTGTGCCGGTCTGTAAAGAGTGGGTCTGCCCTCAATTTTTCAGTCTGGTTAATAGTTTGGCCGGAATTTGAAAAATAGTGTAGGAAATTTGTGAAGAACCCGAGCGATCCGCGGGGTATTTTCTCTCTTTTTTCTTTGTTTCCAATGGATTTCAATCCAACCAGTGCTCTGATACCAGATGTAAATGAAAAACATGCCATCTAGGCACCAAGATCACCGAGCTCAGTATAGTTTCACACCACAGTTGCCAAAACAAAACACAAACCAAAACACCTTCCCAAGAACCGAACTGGCTGCTTCAGTATTTTAGCCCACAAAGAGCTAGAGGATGAAAGAGATTAGGCCTAAAGGTATGTTAACCACAAAGGAGAAAAGAAAGAGACGAATTATCCAACGAAGGAAGGCACCAAGCCTTCGAGAGCACAAAGCAAATGGAGGAATGAATCTGTTCTCTAGAAAACACACGGCGCCTCAATCACTTTCACACACCAAACAGTAATGGACAGGGTATTAAAATAGGTTAGGGTAGATGTTGGCTTTTAGGTCAAACAATGAGCCCAATATAAAAGACCTAAGTGGGCTAACACCTTAAAGTCATCCAAGTCATTTTGTGTTGGGCCATGAGTAGCACTAATATAATTAGGTTGCTTCAAATGGTCCAAATGGATTACGTGATAAGCTTAGTCAACTGTGGTGTCGAAACATATTCAATCATTTGGTCAGAGCCGACTGAATAAATATTATACTTACATCATCGTCCATGAAGATCGTTTGACAACAATTTACCTAACACAAATCAATGGAGTTGACTACTCTCTTATATGCATGCTAATGTTATGCAAACTTTTGATTCATATTGGCAAGGTGGCAGCATGTCAGAGCCACTCGGAGTTTGTACGTCATAGTCGATCAAAATTTATTGCAATTCTTGATATGCAAGTACTTTTATTGAATAACTCTATATCATCTTTTGTCATACTTCAAATTGATCAAAGTTTTAAATTGCATATTGTTGCATAGCAATGATTTATGTTTTAACTTTGTCAACATTTAATATATATATATATAGTTTTCTTCATACCTCCAATTTCCCAGGTTTGTTCACTTTTAAGATATAGTCATTGTTATTCACCATACCCAGAAAAAAATAGAAAGACAAAAGAAAGACCAAAACAAACCATCTAGATCTATTTGGGACTGAATATTATTACACTTCTCTTTTCTCTTCTCTCTTTTCCCCCTAATTCTATCCAAGTTTTGCATCGTAAACACACATTTTCAAATTCTATTTTGAAAAAAATGAACATTTTCGTTTTGCGTTTTAGACCTCAATCATAACATATTTGCAAAATTGAACCACAAAAGAGGGACAAAGCTTCCGAAACCGGCATGTTTTGTACGGCAGATTTGTTAAATAATAATCACATTGTTGGTAAATTGTAAGTTAATCATGGGAACAATCAAATGTTTTATCCCTTTTCAAATAATTGCAAAGTAAAATATAGTGAAGAAGTGGATGCCAAACAAGTGCCAATGAGACTAAGAATTAAGTGAGAAACATCATAATTAGAGACCAAAATTAAAATAATTGATTGGATTTTCAAAAAAGCATTAACAAATATGTTAATGGGGTAGGGCGTGACTCGCGAGTGTGGTCTCCTCATCATGTCCTAAAATAGGCATGCTTAGTGCACTTGTTAGCCTCTAGGTAGCATGCCACGGGTTGGATTTATTATTGCTTTATTTAAAAATTTGTACTATTTTAATGTGCAATTTATTTTTTATTTTTTTTTATACATGGATAGTGATGAAATTTGAACTTCTGATATTTATATATTCTTAAATTGCATTGAAATGCTTTATTTTTAAAGTTTAAATTATTAGAAAATAAAGATTTTTTTTTCTAATATGTGTGTTTATAAGTGAGCGGATGTGTAAACTGGGATTAGACAATGTATAGACACGAGTAGCTACAGGTCAAGCATGGATGGTCTATGGCCTACAACGATGTTTATGAAACTTAGGATTGAGATTTTTCATTTTTATCATTGAACTATATTGTTAGTGCAATTATTAAAAAAAAAAAAAAAAGGAAAATGAGGGTTCTTAGGAGGGTAGTTTATAAAAATAATCAACATTGCTACATGTACCCTTTCGGATACATGTTGGTTTACTCGACCACATCCCTCCCTCACATGGGAGTCGGGTCCAACGCATTTATTGGATGTGGGACCCAACCCCCATGTGAGGGAGGAGGTGGAGTTGGGTAAACCAAAGTGTACCCCAAATGATACAAATAACATAATTCAAAAATAATAATAATAAAGCCCTCGCAAACACGATATGTCATGTTGGATGAGCAAGATGTGTAGAAGATGGGGTATTGCCACCTCGTTCCTTTTACCCAAGTGGCTGGATGTTTACTGGTTGGTCGTATGTTCAAATTCTACTTGAAATAAAATTAGATCGCTTTTACGACTATGACCTAACGACTTATGTCCTTCCTTTGTTTGAAAGATGGTCTCTTTACCTTTTAAATCTTCATTTTGTTTTATGAAATCCTAGATCTGTTCTATTTCAAATGCTAAGTCTCTTCCTCGTGGACTAATCTTGTGACTATCTAGCTTATATCTATATAAAAGGAAAAAAAAAAATTGTACGAATAACATCTACCGGCTAAATATTAAATGTGAATTGTACCATGCTAAACATCGAAGTCGATAACGGACCAAAAATATATGGGTAGTGTTGAACGAAAATGACTCACTTATCTCTATGTTCTTGGTGAAAGATAACATATTAACGTTAGCGACTAGGTTTTGTACTCAAACATGATTCCATTGATCACTTTAGATCTTATTTTAACTAGAGACCAAAACATGAAGTGGTGCATTTTTGTCTATTTTCGTTTTTTTCAATAAATATTCATATCATGAGCACAAAACTACAACTACTATTTTGGCATTTTATAGAGAAATTAATCTGATTAGAGGCACTCCTTTGGTTTTTTCTCTTTGAACTGACTTGATAGACCTCAATTGAAAGAAAATTTTTAATCATTCTGAAGACTTTCTGAAACTAACTTCTAACAGTAAATATAACATAAGGGCCTGTTTGATGCATGGAAAATTTTTGCCATGGATGAGCCTCACGCGCCCTTTTTTCTTGGAATTGTGGAATTGATTTTCTTGCCTAAAGGTGGTAAAAGATTTTTTATTTTTTTATTTTTTTTGGCAGTTGAAAAAAAAGTCTAAACACAATGGTAAATATATGAATTTATAGAGTTCTATGTTTTTGGTGAATAGTAGTCTTGCTTTTTTACCACTGCGACTTTGTAAAGAAAAAAGGTAAAAACTTATTCATAGAAATAATATTACATGAGTGCGATGTCATAGTTTAGGTTAAATATTACTTAAAGTGCGACGTGAACGTCTAAAAGGTTAAATATTTTCAAATTTACTACAAACTTAAGAGATAATGGGAAAGGTATGTACATTTCTCTTGGTTTCAGATCTAACTAATTTTAATCAACCTTACACCTCTAGTAGGATATTCGGTATAATAGATTTAAAAAAATCTAAATGTACCTAAAGTTATACCTAATTTTTTACCAACGGGACACTTGGCGCCCCCCTATTGGAGGGGCGCTTGTGCCCGTGTGAGGTTGATTAAAATTAGTCACATCTGATACAAAGAGAAATGTACATACCTTACAGGCGCCCCTCCAATAGGGGGTACCAAGTGTCCTGTTGGTAAAAAATTATGTAAACCATTAGGTGAGTGTAGCATGATCCATAGATTTACATGTTTGGTTTTTGTTTGAGCCACATTATTTTAAAATAATTTATTCTGAAATAGTAGATTGATGGAGAATGTGTGGTTGAAAAAGAAGAAAAAGTTATTAATGTGATGAAAAATATTATTTTATTGAAGAATGTGTGGTTAAAAATAAGTAAAAACAAATAAGAATGAAAAATTTAATGGGTATCAAACAGAGGCTTATTCTATAATTTAAATTTTAAATTAAGTCCTTGTTTGAGCCCCATTTTTTTCGTCAAAATGAATTTTATAATAGTGTTTTGTTGGAGAATATGTGATTAAAAATAAAGAATATTATCGATTTACTTGTAAAATTATTTTATATGAAAATATGAGATTGAAAATAAATTTTGAAAAAATGACTTTTTAGAAAAATGGGGGCCACGTACTATAAAATAGAGGGGCCTTTTACATCACTCAAGAAGTGTGGATTTTATCTTTTATGACACAAAAGGTGATTGACTTAATTTGTTTTCAAAATTATTTAAATCATAATTCTAATTCTAATTTAAATTGTTAACCTTTCTTGTTGCTTATGTCAGAGTAAGATATGATTATTTCTGTTGATACTCAAGTTTTATCTCAAAATATTAACCTACTAAATTGACGAGCACAATTCTTTAATAAATACAATGTCATATTAAAGTCTAGTCGAGATAGAATATTTGTTTCCACGTCTCCTCCCAAAGTTCTCATCAATCAAATTACGATATTATCATGGGCCTACATATGATCATCCCACTCGATACATGATAATCACAACCCTCTTCCACCTACCAACGAAGAAGATTATACTCGGTCGCCATCATCTCACTATGCCAAACCGCGTTATCATAGAAGCTCAAAGACTTTGAAGAGTTCACATTATGGAATCTCTTGAAAATTGCGAGTCTACACATCAGTTCCGATCTTCATATACATGATCTGCAAGTGATCATGCACAATCACATGATGCAAGTTATGGAATTGTTTATACAATTTAAATCAGAAATAAATCGAAATGAATGATGGATATGTGTGTAGCACTTTTGAATCCTTCAAATTGTTTAGATAAAAAGTAATTAAAGTATTGATTTGATGTCGTGCTAGTTGCTATTTGACATTGGTCTACTTGAGCATATTTTGCTTTGCATAGGCTCGACCACTACCTCTAGCTCCTTCTCATCATGGGTTCACCCCTTCGCTTACCAAGTCAAACATAAAACTTTTTAACTTTTAACGATGACACAAAACTGTCTTATCTATCTTGCTAGGTTCTTCATTAAGGTTATATTTTAGACCCCTTTTTGTGAAAAATGGTTTTTGTAATAGTTATTTTTGGAGAATGGGTGATTAAACCACAGTTTGACATCCATCATTTAAAAACTATTTTTTCTACCTACTCAATTTTTAATCACATTTACACAATAAAATATTTTACATATAAATTTAAAACTTGTTCTTATTTTTAACCCATATATTCTTCTAAAAATAACTATTCAAAACATTATTTTGACCAATTAATGACCAATAAACAAGGGCTAAAATGAAGGAAAAAGTTGTGAGTTTAACACTTGCTTGTCGTTGTTTAATATTATCTTCTACTATGCAAAAACTTGACCTCTTCCTTTGATCTCTTTCCATTGGCTTGACCTTCTCCTATGTATCTCACCTTCTTTGCTCTTAATACGAATTCAACATTCTCGAACAAGGTCTTTTGCTTGGTCTTTTTGTTATCCTTAATACATATAAGGAACAATCTTGAATTAGATTCCGATCTAAAGCCTTAGAGCTTTACTTGAATTGTCACTCGTGTCATTTAGTATCGGCTTCATACGATGTACGTATAGAGTTTCCAGCTTTTATTTCAATAATAAATCCAAAATAAATAAATAAGAAAAAAGTCAATGACTTGGAGGAGTTTGATTTCCTTTGATTGCACAACTCATCGAGTGATGGAGGCTTGACATACTAAATCTCCATGGCCAGAAAACTGCATATTTAGGTCATGAAAATGGAGGACAACACGTTAGAGGGTCACACGATTGGTCTACTAAAAAAGGAATTTGTCAGAATTACACGTGCTCCAACATCCATAAAGAAAATAAAGAGTTGTAGACGTGCAAAATTGAAATGGGTGTAGGTGTAGCTTTCATCACACGTTTACTACAAGACAAGGTCGTTGGAGAAATTTATGATTGTCTCATTGTATAGACTTGGTTTTCAACACTAATTAAATATGTATTCATTTGTTTATTTCTTTTGTTTTGTAATTATCTAATTTATTTTTCATTAAAAATTTAGAATGAAAGAATTTTAAAAAGATAGCTAACTTTCACTTTAAAAAAAAATGGCTTTAGGCTCTGATTTTTCGTTCCTGAAATCACAATATTCGTTGCTATTATTCTTTATCAATGTAATATTAGCAACCAAAAATCCGTTATTAGTTTGGGAGTAACTGATAATTATCAAAGGATCGTGCCGTACGTAAATAACTTATTAGACTACTAATTTATAGAGGTCATCTCCAAACATTTTGTTGTGAACTTTCGATGTGGGATAAAAATTTCTTTGTTTTGGCATTATTAATATTAATTAATGTATCAATGGATTTTTCGTAGGTAATACGAATTAATCTCATCTATGGAATTTTCATTGGTGAAGAGGTGGGAATTTTTTTTTTAAAAAAAATAATTAATTACCCTTCAACTACGGATATTCCGTGGGAGAGTGTTTGAATTTTTTTAATTATTAAACTTGATTAATATTAGCAATGAAAATTTCGTTGGTAATATGAACTGTTCTCCACCTCCAGAGAATCCATTGGTGAAAGGTGACACATTTTATAGAAAAAAAAAATTGAATTACATCACCTGCAAAAATATTGTTGGTAAATAGTAAGGGTCCGTTTGATAGGAAGGGTTTTAAAAAGATAGCTAACTTTCACTTAAAAAAAAAATGGCTTTAGGCTCTGATTTTTCGTTCCTGAAATCACAATATTCGTTGCTATTATTCTTTACCAATGTAATATTAGCAACCAAAAATCCGTTATTAGTTTGGGAGTAACTGATAATTATCAACAGATTGTGTCGTACGTAAATAGTAAGCCTTTTACCAACGAGATTTTGGTTGGTAAAATGTGAATCTTTTACTAACGGAAGTTCCATTGGTAAATGTCTATCATTACAATTGGTAAAAATCAGTGTTGTAAATAACGGCATAGTTGCAAGGTGTGGCAAATCAATTATTTATTATTTATTTATTTATTGTTTTTTAATAATTAAATTTTTTTAAATTTTTAGCCAATTGAATGGAAAGGTCCAAAAAATTGGTTAATAACTTATTAGACTACTAATTAATAGAGGTCATCTCCAAACATTTTATTGTGAACTTTCGATGTGGGATAAAAATTTCTTTGTTTTGGCATTATTAATATTAATTAATGTATCAACGGATTTTTCGTAGGTAATACGAATTAATCTCATCTATGGAATTTTCATTGGTGAAGAGGTGGGAATTTTTTTTTTAAAAAAAATTTAATTACCCTTCAACTACGGATATTCCGTGGGAGAGTGTTTAAATTTTTTAATTATTAAACTTGATTAATATTAGCAATGAAAATTTCGTTGGTAATATGAATTATTCTCCACCTCCAGAAAATCCATTGGTGAAAGGTGACACATTTTATAGGAAAAAAAAAAAATTGAATTACATAACCTACGAAAATATTGTTGGTAAATGGTAAGCATATTAAATAACAAAATTAAACACGAAATACCCGTTGGTGATTTTTGTAGTTAAAAGTCTAATACTTTTACTAACGAATAATCCATTTCTGTATTCATTGGTAATGATCCGTAGGTGAAAAACTGATTTTCAGTAGTGTTTTAGAGTTGAGCTCCACAACTCATTATGGTGGTGATAACGCCTGAACCACCCACCTACTCAACTTGCACCACCACGTTCCCGTAGGCTAGGTTGAGATTAGCGAGTAAAGCTCATAAGGTGTCCTATGCTTTCAAGTAGAAGTAATGTACCATGATGACTTTCACATGATCGTTAAGGCTCTTATCAAGTGATGACATCTTCTTTCAACTAGAAAATTCACGCACAGGCACCATAAAAAAAAAAAATCTATCCCATCTCCACCATGCCAAACCTGCATTACATGTGGGTTCTACCACCTCTACCGTTCACAATATCTTTATTAGTGTAGCAACACTAAGTGATACCGATCTTTAAATAAATCGCGTAGGTTTACTGATTTATGCCTCTTATATAAACCAATATCACTACGTACGTATCGTGTAGGCTGAAAAAGATCTAACCTTACAGGTTAAACTGTGCTTTCGAGTGTGTTTGAGCCACATTATTTTAAAAGAACGTATTTTGGAATAGTAGATTGATAGAGAATGTGTAGTTGAAAAAGAAAGAAAAATTATTGATGTGATGATAAATATTATGTTATTGAAGAATGTGTAGTGTAATTGAAAATGAATAAAAGAATGAGAATGAGAATAAAAATTTTAACGTAGCTAAAACAAGGGCTTAATACCACTTATTGAGGCTTGAGGTTTAATAATGATAAAAAAAAAAACGTCAATATCTTGTAAATCCAATGTCATTGTCATGTTTAATTGATATGAAACTTTTATTCACGCATTTCTGTAAAGTAAAAATCATTTTTTTTCATTAAAAAAATTTACGTGTATAATTTTTTCGTAAATTGAAGGTGGCAAAATGTGAATTTGAAATCTTTAATTGATGGGGTTAATTTCACAATCGGTCACTGAAGTTACGTCAAAATCACAAAACGGTCACTGAAGTTTATAACTTACATTAACGATCACTGAAATATCATTTTGTTTCAGTAATGGTCACTGAAAGACCTTTTTCATTTTAATTAAACTTAATGGACCAAAATAGTTGAAACTTGAACCTTGAGGACCTAAATAACAAATTGCACCATAAAACATAAATTGTCTTTGATGGAGAAGAAACATTAGCAAGGGGCAGCAAGGGGTGAGAATGGAAGGCGGAGAAAGGAAAATTGGAGGAAGAATCGAAGGTGGAGGCTGAAATGGATTCAGAGGAAGTATGGATGGTGGTGGCAACAAGAGGTTAGGAAAAAGAGGAAGTATAGATGGTGGTGGCAGCAAGGGATTGGGAGGAAGTATAGACAGTGGATTAAGCGGAATTGGTGGGAAAATAAAAGAATCAGTCACTTTTTTATCTACTAATCCCGATGCTTTTGTAGAGTCCTTGAGTGTTGTTTGCTTCTTGGGCACTGCTGGTGGAAGGGGCGGCGGTTGGGAAGCCGCGGCAGTGGTGGCAAGAATTGGCCTAATGCCAGTGGATGACAAGTCTGAATTGAAGATTCAACATCAATCGTCACCTTATCCAATCCATAGAAAGTCTCAAAATACAAATTGTTCATAACTTTGGACAAGGCCCGAATTGCGTCCTCGTAAAAACCCAGGCATTTCTGCATACCGGATAATATCCTCGGATTTTCATCTGACTTTATGGATTTCAGTGATTAGCAAATGGAATCAAAATAATAGTTGGTTCTGTAACTATATAAAAGAATGACATAAACACCCTACCAACTACAGAAGAGATTCGATAAGTGGATATTATCAAGAAACAAATTAGAAATGCAAGACCATCACCACTGATACCTAATGGTGGAAGGCAGAGAGGCAAGATGTGCCAATATTAAAAAAAATATATATATATTCTGTTTTACCATTTCACCTTTAGAATCATCTTTTTCTCAAAATATGCAACAATATAAATGTTTGAGGTAACATAACAAGAAGATAATATTACTTTACAACTATTAGCAAACTGTTCCAACAAAGAACACTCAAGGACTCTACAAAGGCATCTGGACAGGCAAGAGGAGACATTGGTGGCGTTTTTGCAAATTTGGGTGGCGAGTTGAGAATAATCTAGGTAAGGAGAAGTTGAGGTGAAAATCCTTCAACTTTTCGTTTTCTTGTAGGTGAAGATGAAGAAGTGAAGAGCAGCGGAAATCGCCATTGTTGGTTCAGATGATAACAGATCGGGAATCTTGAATTGGTGGTGCAATTTGCGATTTAGATCCTCAAGGTTCAAGTTTCAACTATTTTGGTCCTTAAGTTCCAATTAAAATGGAAAAGATCCTTCAGTGAACATTATTGAAATCAAATGATACTTCAGTGATCGTTTGTGCAAGTTTTAAACTTCAATGACCGTTTTATGATTTTGACGTAACTTTAATGACTGTTTGTGAAATTAACCCTTAATTGATGTGTTACAATATTGAAATATTTATTTAGCCCCTTGTTTGGTATTATTTAAAATTTTCGTTTTCTTCTTCTACTCATTTTTAACCACACATTCTTCAATAAAATAATATTTTTCATCACATCAATAACTTTTCCTTCTTTTTTAACCATAAATCCTCTATCAATTTACTATTTCAGAATACATTTTTTTTTAAAAAAAATAATGCGACTCATACACACCCTTAAAATACTTTTCATCAAGCATATATTAAATTCAAAAATATTTCAAAGTAAATTTTTTCAAATTCCCGAATTTGGATAATTCTAATTCAAAGTAAAAACAAATACATAAGTAAGCTAAATTCTTTTTCATTACTAGATAAATTCAAGAAAGAGGCAAACAAAATCTTGAAAAGTTAGGCATGACACATGATAGATTGATTGATATATGAAGCCAAGAGAAGAAATTTGTAGAGAGGTCTATTCAAATTCATGCCTTTACTCAACTGTGATTGTTGTTAATAACTTTTTCCCACACAATCATATCTTTGTGCATTTCCCTTCACACTTGCTTGTAATTACACTGTTTCTTGTAAAAGAAAACGTAAAGTTTACGACTCTTTTTGGCTCTAAAAAGTCATAGGTTGCATGCTGTGCTATCTTGATGATTGGAACTCAATATGTTATTGTCGTTGAAGAAAAAGTTGTACAAGAAAATAATTTTCATTTGAGATGTTCTTATTCATAAAATTAATTTTATTTATAGAGCATGTTTAATCCTCGAAAATAGGCCAAAAAATTAGGGATTGTTCTCTTTGTGTTTTAAGTTTTGAATTCATTTTGAGTTTTGTGTTTTGAGTGGCCATTTTGATATTGTTGAAAATGTGTTCTTTTTGGCATTTTGAAAACACCCAAAATGCGTTTTGAAAATCTTGGTTTGATTATAACTGAAAACGACAAATTCTTCGTTTTGAGTTTTCTTTATAAATTTTTAACTTGTTTTCAAAAACGTGTTTTCGAAAATAGGAAAGAGAGCGAGTTTTTACTGTTTTGAAAAATAAAAAACAGAAGACGGCTTGAAAAACAGGAAAAAGAACATGCCCTTAGTGTTTTTTAAGACTTTTTATGTTATTTATTTGACACAAGTTGATGAGGTTGAGAGTGCGAGTAATTGACATTTTAAAATAGAACTACAAAATTTAAAAAGTCTAAACAAGCAATCGATCTATTCAAAATTATGAACGAGCAATCGAATTTGAATATATGCGTTCTCAAATAAGACATCTTCTTGGGGGCATATACTAAAACTCAAAAATATGAAAATTATAATTTTAATATAGAACTTCAATTATCAATAATTATTGGCATGCACTAGTAAACAAGATTAAGCGATACCCATTATAAAGAGAAATTGAGAAAAAAAAAATGATATTTTGAATAGTAAATTTTTGGAGAATATGTTTTAAAAAATTGAAAAAGTTTTAAATTTACATGCATAATATTTTATTGTGTGAATATATGATTGAAAATAAGTATGAAAAAATAAATAATTTTGTTTTAAGGGTAGTCAAAATGGGCTAAATGAGTAATTTGAAATTTGATCAGCTCAACTTTAGCTATCTAAAAAAAAATGAATAATGTTATTTATAATGAAAACTATCAGTTAGTCGTTCTATGTGATATACAAATAACAATCTATTATTTGATGCATTATTATCACGTAGGGTGACTATTGTTAGTTTTAATTACAAAAAAATAAAAGAGAATAGAAAGGGAGAAATTGAGAATTGATTTGACAATCAGTTCAATTATATTTCGGAAAAAAAGAAATAATATAATGCTGAAAAGACTCAAGTCAAACCATCCATTTGTTGACATATATATTCTATTATTTTATAGTATAACCATTTTTTTTTTTATAGAACCTTGTAGTTTAATTTTATATATGAACTAACTTATATATTTACTTATGTATTTTTTTTTTATCTTTTATTCAATTAAGAAAGAACTGTTAACGGATTTATCTTTTTTGATTTAAAAGACCATAGGTGAACTTCGAAATTAGGGTGGACTCAATCTTTCACTTGATGTGATTATGGATCTCAACCTTCAAAAATAGGATTCTAAACCCATAATTTATTTAGATATGTCAAGATAGTTGATAAATCAATCAAACCACATAATACTTTTTTCAATTTAATTGAACGCAATGCTTAAATTTAAATATTTAAATGAGTTAGAGACTCATAGCCTTGTTGCGAAGATTGATAACTCAAAACCGCATCACATGCACTCCTATTTGATATCCATTAAAATAAAACTTTTTTTTTTCTCAAACTCATTTTTAATCATACATTTTCAAAATAAAATTTTCTAAATATAACCCGTGTTTGGTATATATTAAAATTTTCATTTTTATTCTTCTACTTATTTTTAACCACATTATTCAACAAAATATTATTTTCCATCACATCAATAAATTTTCCTTATTTTTCAATCACACATTTGACATTCTCTATTAATCTACTACATCAAAATAAATTCTTCCAAAATAATGTGGCTCAAATACACCCATAATTT
>CAIGRO010306262.1:0-10546 GCA_903798355.1 Fraxinus baroniana | reverse complement strand
AGTGTAAAATTTCTCACAACTTTTTGTAAGTTCGATTGTGCCCCCCTAACTTTTTTCGTCTGCGTCCGCCCCTGATCTCTACCATCTGTTATATAAATAGGCAGTTTACTTTTTCTCTTTATGATATCCATCTAACGTTCATGTTTTCAATTTGTATAGCGTCAGACACATAGATGGACATATTATTTTTATATTGACAAACTAATTGTCTTTTTGGTCAGTCAATCTAACTTGTATATTTTGATACTCAAAATCGTCATTTTCAATCATCTTAGTTTAAAAAAATTCGGGGACTCTGCCCCCGAACCCTAGGGAGGGAGGCCCGCCCCTCCACCCCAAGTATTTTCGCCCCCCCCCCCCCTCCAAGATTGAAATTCTGACTACGTCCCTGATGAAACGGTCAATTGTTGGTCGGATTTAGGAATTCTATAGAATCACACAAATTTTAATTTTAATTTAAGCTAGTTTTTTTTTTTTTTTCCTTCTAAAAATCGTAAATAAAAGATAATATTAGAAATACTCACTCATTTTTGTGACCATATCAGAGATACCTCCCCTTGTTTCAAAAATATCAGTAACCCTCCTCTATTTCTAATTTTTAGTATCACATACGCCCACCGACCACCTTTAAGACTAATTAGTAATAAAATATAGAAATTGTTAATAATTAAATTCCCTTTGAGAACAATATATAAAAGAGACCCCCTTCTGTGCCGGGGCACCAAAATTCTGGCAAAGGAGCTTTGCCCTGTATAAAAATATATGCCATAATTTGGTCCTTTCGTAAAAACATCACATCCTATTATCAAAATTAGTTACACTAAGGGTGTGTTTAATAGGTCATTATTTTCCACAAAAAATGAAAAATAAATTTCAACTTCTACTTTTGTCTTGTTTGATATACTTTATTTTTCATGAATTTTTTTTTCCACATTTGGCTCACATATTTAACAATTCCTTGGTTTTGTGAAATACCAATTTCCAGTTGGTGGGAATTGATTTTCCAATTTTTTTTTTAAACAATTGGAAAAATTTTAGATACAACGGTAAAAAAATTTATCACTTTTATTGACAATTTTCAAGCAAAACAAAGTCAAACGAATGGTATTCGATATGATAATTTTTTCTAAAAATTTTTAATTTTTAATTTTTAATTTTTTTTTTTTGGCAAGTGAAACAAATTCTAGACCCAATGGTAAAAGAAATTATCACTTTAATAAACTATTTCCATGAAATATGAAGTCAAACGTATACCAAACTTTCAACATTTTCCTCCTCCCTTGACCACCACATTGTCTTGCAAATGGGATGGAGACAGGGAACATGGCCCCTCTCTCAGATTCCCGAACCCATACTGAATATTTTATTTATGTTGTATAATTTGAATCGGATTCAAAGGAAAAAAAAATTGAATTAATTAAATAAAAAAGTAATTGTCCCTTTCTCCCATCCAATTTAGCCACGTTTTGAATTGCTTTTAGATCTGTAACTTCTACTTGTCAAAGAAATCACACTTGTTTTATGCATTAAAAAAATGATTATAAAATAATTTGTATAATGTGACAACAGATTTTGAGAAACAATAAATTTGTATCTTCTCATATTCTATTTTAGCTTCTTTAATTATATGTAATTAAAATGTCTTTTCCAGCCCCATGAATAAAATTAATACATTTTCTATCCTAAATTTGTTGTCATTTTGAAATAATAAAGTCCCATTCATCATCCATTTTGAAAACATTCTTCTATTTTCCTTTTTCTTCTTGCCCATTTGACATTTATTTTCTAATTTTACAAATTGTGAGATGTAGTAGATATGTATTTTTTTTCTTTAAAATGATTGTAGTGAGCATATTGTCTTAGATGAATTTTAAGTAAAAATAATTTTTGCAATAATAATACATATTTTCATTTTAATAATTATATACAGGCACGACAATAAAGTTCTTTAGATGTTGCAAAATGGTTTGACTATATTGCCATCTGGCTTTGTATCATGTAAAAAACACGTTCATTTTCAATATTTAAATTGACAAACGTTAAGTATCTAAATTCACATATTTAAATAAGCGGGGACCTAAAACCTCACTTTTGAATGTTGGATATACATCACCATACTAGGAAAAGGTTGAGGAGTCCAACCCTAATTTATCCTTTCGACGCTGCTAAAGTAGGGTTTTTTTTTTTTTTTTGCCCCTATAGCAATAACAATCAAAGTGTTAAAGTGAGATTAATTAAGATGGCTAATTAGGGCTGTTATTGAGGTTATAAATAAAACCCCAAACAAAATCTCTTTCTTTTTTGTCTGATATACACATTTTGCTATTAGGGTTCTTGATGCAGGGGAAACTTATAGGAAAGAAAAAAAATTCACAAAAAGAATTTCAACTAAAAGAAATTCAATAACATTTTATTTCATTCAAAATTGAAATGCCTCAAAGGGTTTACAACATTTAAATAGTGAAACCCNAACTTATAGGAAAGAAAAAAAATTCACAAAAAGAATTTCAACTAAAAGAAATTCAATAACATTTTATTTCATTCAAAATTGAAATGCCTCAAAGGGTTTACAACATTTAAATAGTGAAACCCTAAGAAAATTCGAAAAGAAATTACATAATAATGAAAAAATAATATTTTTTCCAAAAATGAAAAAAATTAAGATAATGATGGATCTTGATTCTCCTAATCACCAGGGTCGTCCCCCAACAAACGGAATCGTAATCTGAATTTTATTGAATGAGATATTATCCTATCAAATATTATCATAAATGGCAAAAACACTTAATTGAGAGCCTAAACGACGAAATTTGTCCAAAATTTGACGTGCATCAGGGCCAAAAGTCCTGTGTTGTGATCATTGGTCCATTTCCAATCGAATTGAACTATCTAATTGAACTATCAATTCGTCAAAAACGGACAAACTCGAAGTTGCATGAAATTATTATTCTGCCTTTATCAGTTCTTGAACTACGAATTTATGTGGTTGTTCAAGTAACTTCTACATACCATGAGCATTAGAACGCAAAAAAAATTGGAAATATTATGGAACTGTCATAAGGACTTGAAGTTGAAAATCGTAGATTTAATCTGGCACCACGACACATGCTTCCATAGTTATATTTTCTAGGGTGTGCACGCCTGTCACTTACACAAGCAAGCAAAACATACAAGGGTAACCTGAATACTGTACGAATTTCACACTTCTCTATTCGAAGCAACTCGAAGCCCACGCCTGTTCAAGGAGGATATAACATTTGATGAAAATGATCTGCAATAGATCAGTAGCAGTAGTGTGCTCTCTCTCTCTCTCTCTCTCTCACACACACACACACACACACACACACACACACACACAGAGATAGATAGGGTTTGAGAGATAAGGTTAAGTTAGCGTTAGAAATATTGGAGGGCCCAAGTTAACAAATTGAACAAAGAAAGAAGCAGATTTCAGGAGGGTGATGATAACACGAGTATCAATGACAAATTCATGCCTGGTACGCGTGATATTTACTTTATGCAAGCATTGATTTGTAGAGATGAACAGTCGTTTTCATCTTGAATTTCGTATTAACAGTGACATTTCCACTGGTCAATGATGATCTCCCCTGCCTTTTCTCCTCAGAAGGGTGATAATATTTGCTGTGGGAAACAATGCTTAATTATGTTTATAAGTGAATGGTTATAACGTGCTACATTGTACAAATTAAGGTAACGTTCCTCAACTTTTCATGCAGTGTGGTCATTGAATCCCTAACCTTCATGATGAGGATATGTTCCCTTCCATATGTGAATTTGAGTCTCTACATAACTATCACTTTGAAGGATAAAATTGCAAGCGACTTTCACATGACTAATTAAAGTTAATTTAACATTTCTCTTCCATTTAGCTGAATGTCGTGCTCAGTTTTAACATCCATATTAATAATTTTGATCGCGTGAGGATTCGTATTCACAATGGGAAATTCAAAGGATGGACGAAAAGATTGAATACTATTTACTAAGCTTTTAAATTTTTAAAAAAAGTAACTTGTAATAATTGAGACCTTAAATTTTAATTAATTTTTTTTAACACACCCTAATACTTTTTTTAGCTTTCAATTTACTTTTTCTAATATTTATTTAATTTGTGTGTGAAAGTGATTTTTTAAATGCTCATTTTCAACCATAATTCTTCAACAAAATTGTTTTTGTTATATTTTCCCATAATTTTTTATTTTTTAAAAGCACATTCTCCGAAAAAATCAATTTTCAATTAATATTCTCTCTCATAGAATGGCTTATTGTTTTATCCCCCTCCTTTTTAATAAATATATTTTTTAGATGTCAATGACTCAATGCATAATTCAAATATGATTTTACTCATCCAAGAAGCAGAGCATTAAAAAATGCAAATTATTAAATGTAATTAATATAAAATACAAATAAAAAGTAAATTTGACTCTCAAATATAAAGATTAAGAGCCTCTTTAAAAGACTTATCTATAACCAACACCTTTAAATTTAGCGAGTACAAGTTTTTAGTACATTCGAACAATGCTATCTGTTTAGTTATTCATTTTACTTTTTTAAGAACCATTTATGGATTTCTCTTCATCTTTTATTTACTTAATTTTTTATATGTTAATGAACCGAGTTAAATATAATTTGAATTAAATTAAGAAGTATAGTATTAAAATATATATTTTATTATATTCAATTATTATGAAACAAAATAGAGAGTGAGTTTAAATTTTCAAATTTGGAGAGTAGAATTCACTATCTATTTAAAAAGTCAAAATAGCGAGAATTTTGCAACTTATTTTTAAATATCGTCTCTTTGAAATAGAAATCGTCTTATATTTTAGAGAATCTCTCTTTGATCTCAATCTCTATTCTAGAAAGTTAAATTAAAGAATTTGTTGAAGTTAAATTTTAGAGATCGACTCTTTAAATAAAAATCATTCTAAGCAAATCAATCATAAAGAGAAAAGGTCCAATTATTTGACTAAGAGGTGCTTGTTCGGCTAAAAGTGGAAATAAGTTTGAAACCAAGCCATACTTTAATATCAAGGGTTCAATCCATCAATGGTCACCCAATTTTATATTTAATATCACATTGGTCAATCAATTTGATATTATTTTACCATGATCACTCAACTTCATACTTAGTATCAATTGACCACCCAATTTGATTATGTTTAATAAAGATATCGAGTAGATTGATTGAAACTAAGTATGAAGTTGGGTGATCATAGTGAAACAAAAATAAATTTGGTGTCCAATGTTATACTAAGTATGAAGTTTTTGGATGGTCTTAATGAAATAAAATTAAATTTGGTAGACAATATGACACTAAGTATGAAATTAGGTGGCGGCCGTTGATGAATTTAATTCCAAATAAATAGGGTAAATTTCAGTTGGAGCCACTAACCTTTGCTAAGTATTATAATAGGGTGCTCAACCTTCCATTTGTGACATCTAAGTCCCCAACCTACGAAAAGTATACAAGCATCATCTATAGCTGACCAAAAATGTCATTTTGGTCCTTAAATCAGCACGCTATCGACACAACGTCTCCTAAAACAATTAAAATTTAAAAAATAATGTGTCTAATGAATCGTATAGGTTCGTGAAATAAAGTAGTCATTTACGAATGGTCGCATCTTGTAGATTTTTTTCAACAATAAAAATGATTTTGGACATTTTTACTCTTTTAAGGAGACATCATGTGGGTGTTGCGTACTAATTTTAATGGCTAAAAGAACATTTTTGGTCCGTTAAGAATGACTCGCTTACACTTTTCACGAGTTGGGGACCTAGACGCTACAAATTGAATGTTGGAGACTCCGTGGTCATAGTTAGCAAAAGTTGGAAACACCAACTCAAATTTAATATTAATAAATCTAAATTTCTTTGATTTCAATCTTCAATTCTTTTTCAAAAATGATTTTTGGGGGTAAAAGTGTCTCCTTAGGGATTTTTTTTTTTTTTTTTTTCTACGCCATTTGACACTTGGTTTCCAGTTAGGGTTCGGATGACTAAGAATCCTTTATTGAGCCCTGAGCAGCTGTTTTCCTCTTTCTTTTCCGGTGTCTTTCCAATATGGATCCTATTGATTCATCTAAACTTTGTTGGGGTTAAAATGAACAAAGACGGGATTGTCCAATGATGAGAAGTGGACATGAATCTTTAGATGATAGCATCTTATGCATGTATAGTGAACTGCCTTACGCGAAAGATACCAGGTGGCTGTGTGCTGAGCAAGGAAGGATTGGAGGGCGTGTTCAGGGTGATATAGACAGTCACAGAACAGAATTTTTAAATTGGAAAGAAGAGTGGTTTCGATATTTTTACCTTCTACTTTGGAAAGTTGACGCTTGTATGCCGGGAATATTCCATGATATTTCAATAAACGACTCATATAATTGGTGCAATGGAATACTTTTTCACTTCGTTCTGGATCCAATTGAATTCGTGTAAGAATGAACATCTCTAAACCCTTAAGTTCCTATATTAGGGTTTATATTGTTGAGCTTGAATCTGAATATAAATTGGTCATTAAATAACAAAGATCATCAAAATTTTGTGAAAAACAAGATTAAGTGTTCTAACAAAAAGGTCATATAATTTCATTCTCATTAACAAACTTGCAAATAAATCAATCATGCAATCCAACACAATATACATAAAGAAAACCCCAAAATATGAAATCGAAATATAAGCAGAAGTTAATTAGTTACATCATTCCTCATAATAAAAAGTCAAATCAAGAAATATTATGAAGATATCAAGATACAAAGAATTTGATATGGACATGACTTGGTAAAGTTAAGAACAAGAAGATATGATAAATATATCTTCAATCTTTGATTTCAAGGGCCCCGGACATCTTCATACTTAAATTTTCATTAATTTTCTGATTTCTCTCTATGATTTCTCGTAAAAGGTGGACGTTTTATGTGATTGATTCAATCTCTAAGATATGATGTTTTTCCTCTCTTTTCGTCCTTTTTGTGGACTTACGTTTAACTTTATCTTTAATGTTTTGATCCTAACAAACAAGTTAATCATGTTATCTAACAATTGAATTCAAGTGATTATAGTCTTCAAAGCATCAGAATTAAATTGATCGATTGTAAACAAAAAGATCATTAACAAGACTATCACATTACAAATCAGACTCACAATGAAGGTCGAGATTGAAGTCAAAGCATACGAGTCAAATAATTCGAGACAAGAGCCCAAAAGTCAAACATAAAAAGAGATCATAAGCTAGATGTTTTTATTCATTTATAAAGGTATGAATGCTTGAATTTTTAATGATTAAGGTTCAATAAGGTCTTTACGCACAAAAAGCTATTTTACTAATCACTTGCATAAAATGTTTTGATTAAATGGAAGATTTTCAAAATCAATATTTAAATTTAGACCATACTTTACAATATCCTTTTACTTGAAGAATAGGTTGAAAACGCCTTACAAAAGTCTATTTTTTTCCAAAGCATTCAAGTTGAAACAATCAAAAGAAAAATATGCCATGCAGACGTTCGATTCGTACAATGGTCAGATTTTTTACCGTCCTAATTTTTAATGCACAATGGTTGTTTTTGTACATCTGGAATGATGGGCATCCTTCCAGATCCGGTTTCAAAGACTATTTTGCTCCTTGAACTCTATAAACATATTCACTTTTTGCATTCATTGTAATAGTCTTTAAGAGTATTAAAATGATATATTCTTGAACAAAAGTTCTTGAGTCTACAACTTATTTATTTTTTCAACTTATTCACTTTGAAAACTTTTGATTGATTAAATCAATTTTTGAAATCATCTTTTCCATCAAGGTTTTCTTATGTAACACTTGAGCTATCATTTATTACAATTAATTAATTTGTTAGTCTCTTTTGGTACTTAATTTATTTGCATCATTTATAAATCGATAAGTTTCAATTGTGAAGACATTCTTCATATTTGTGGGTTATGTTGAGGTCTCATCAATATTGTATAAGGATCGATATTCCTTCTTTGTAAGCCATCGAAACTTGTAAGGATTTGAATTGTACCGTAAGTCATTAATATAGTAAAAAAGTCTTGATCAAGACGGAGAGATTGGTAACGGTAGATATAGATCATTGATTTGGATCGAATCTCCACAATTATATCGTTGACGTCCTTTCTTCCCTTTTACTTATCGTCTTTATATTTGCATGTATCATTTGATTAATCTATTGATTCTTAATTTGCTTGAATTTAGATTAATTATTTGAAAAATTTTAAAAATCAATTCACACATCTTAATTAGTTATTCTTGGGTTATCACTTATTTCTTGACATTAATTTGCACCTGTATATAGTATTCAATGGTCTTGGAAGTCATTCCCTTGAAAATAATAAGTTCTCCCTCGAATTTGGTGTTAAAAAATGGAGTCCCAAATTGAATCGGAGTCAACGGCTGTTGCCAAATGCATTAATGTGGTTGGCTACGTCAAACGGTAAATCTTCTACTCTGATGACCTCATTATATAATTGCGCATGTTGTGGTTTGACCCAAATTCTAGTGGGTATTGGAATCTAAATTGGAGTGGTTTTAATGAAATCAAATTATGGATTAGAGGAAAAAGTCGTCGCAGTTTCACTAGCCTGGCGCTAGCGACAGCTCGAGCATACCCAATGAAAATAACCCGAGAGTCGCATTTTTGGACTCCTTTTTCATCTACAACTTAAACCTAGGGTTCATCTATATATAGATCTCGACTTGTAATATTATTATTCATTCTAACATCAAGAGAATTGAGAGAAAACATTCTTGAGAGCCTAGATTTCAATTGATTATTGAAATCTTGATATTGTAAATACAAAGCTATTAAGTGATATTGGGTATCCATCTCTAAACTTCTTGTGTTTTTATATTTTTCATCTTTATTTCATTGTCATCATTATCTTGTGATCTGAAATTCATAACAAGTGGTACCAGAGCGCAAGGTTGGTTGTTCCACATGGCGACAATGAAGTATGATATTCCATGGTTGGATAGAAACACGATATTTACATTGTGGCAAGTGAAGATACGAGAGGTGTTGGCGCAGATGGACTTGGAGGATGCCTTGCTTGGCTTTGATAGGAAGCCCACCGCCTGGACGCAGGATGAAAAGCAGTGTAGGAATCGAAAAGTTCAATCTCAAATTCATCTACATCTCTTAAATCAGATTCTTCAAGATGTTGTTAAGGAGAACAGTGCTGCTATATTGTGGTTGATGTTGTAGCGACTTTGCATGACAAAGAGCTTGATCAACAAGCTACACTTGAAACAACATGTGTATTCTCATAGGATGTCTGAAGGTACGTATTGGATGATCACTTAACTACGTTCAAAAAAATCGTGGCTGATTTGCAGATATTGGAGGTTAAGTATGACGAGGAGGACTTGCCTTTGATATTGTTGTGTTCGCTGCCAACATCATATGTGACTTTTAGAGATATTATTCTCTATAGTCAGGATATTCTCATCGTGGAAGAAGTCTATGATACTTTATTATATAAGGAGAAGATGATGCATCTTGCTGGAGGATCTGAAAATCATGCAGAAGGCTTGATTGTACATGGGAAGAATCAAGATATGAATTTTTGTAGAAATATAAGAGGTGGATCGAAGTCTAGACATGCTGAGAGACATGTCATTACTGAAAGAAGAAGGCATATTGGAGCTGATTACTTTGCCTTGAAAAATAGAAATAAAGTTGTTGGTGCTACAAAAAAAAAGGAAAGCAACATATTAATATAGCGAAGACTGATGTCGTGGAAGATGAGCAAAGTGGTGGAGAGCTTCTTGTGATTTCGACGGAGATATTAAATCTAGTGATGATAGGTTCTTGATTCGGCTTGTACTTTTCATATGTATCGTAACGGGGACTAGTTTCTACATATGAAAGAGTTTCGAGAGGTGCTATGATTATGGAAAACAAAGCGTCTTGTAAAATTGCTGGAGTTTATATAGCTAGAATCAAAATGTTCGATGAGGCAGTCAAAGTACTTACAAATGTAAGACATATTTGAGAACTTAAGCGATATCTCATAGCTTTGAGTACACTTGACTCAAAGGGCTACAGATACATCGGTGAAGGTGGAGTTTTGAAGGTGAGCAAGGGTGCTCTTGTTGTCATAAAAGGGGCATAAAACTCTACAAAGCTATACATTTTGTATAGTTCCACAGTGATTGGAGATGCAGCAGTTTCTTCTTCTTTGAGAAGTGAAGAAGTTACGAAGCTTTGGCATATGAGGCTCGGGGATATGAGTGAGAATGAGATGGTAGAGCTAAGTAAAATGGGACTTCTTAATGGATAGAAAACCAGCAAAATAGAGTTTTGTGAGCATTGTGTCTTTGGAAAATAGAAGAAAGTTAGATTTACTAAAAGAAGATACAACACGAAGTGAACACTTGATTATATCCATTCATATCTTTGGGGACTAGTCAGGGTACCATCCAAAGGTGGCTATTATAACTTATTGACATTAATTGATGATTTCTCTAGGATAGTTTGAGTATTCTTCTTGAAGTAGAAGAGTG
>CAIGRO010306205.1:4291-18200 GCA_903798355.1 Fraxinus baroniana | reverse complement strand
ATATGCACAACTAAAAAATGATTGAAAAATCTAAAATCCAAACTTTCACTCTAAAAACAAGCCTCTATTACAAAAAAAAAAAATAGGGTTCATCATATTCAGAAATTCAAATGTTCTCTAATCGAGAAGCACCTTCCAGCTAAAGTTACGTCAGGTTCTATACCTAATTCCTTTTCTATAAACAATTTGGCTCCTAAACATACCCAAAAAGAGGGAATCCCTACCAGAATTTGGGTAGAAAGCTTAATCATTGACTCTAAAAAATATTTTTTGTTGTGGTGGGTATATACTCCAGCTCAACCCTTAGAGCCCTGGAGGCCATCATTCTTGTCCTTAGTAATGCCACATGCGCTATATAGAACCTCCATATCTGTCACTAGGACGAAATACAAGTAAAATACTTAGCCACATGCGCTATATGGAACCTCCAGCTCAACCCTTAAAGCCTCGAAGGCCATCATTCTTGTCCTTAGTAATGCCACATGCGCTATATAGAACCTCCATATCTATCACTAGGACGAAATCCAAGTAAAATACTTAGCCAAATTTTCACCTATGATGGCACTTAGTTCCACTCAGTTAGCCCATCGATTTGCACAATGCACACATACGAAATAAAGACAGCAAATGTAAAGGAACACACTGAATTACGGGTAAACCCAACTCGTTTTATTACTCTACAATAATACAAGAAAAGAAGGAACACAACACACTCTGTGTCTCATCAATCTGCCATTCTTAATTTATAGGCCAAAACTCGTATACAGCTAACACCATTAACTGCCAAAGGGATAAACCAACCCAGCTGGCTAAAAAATGCCAGAAACTGCATCCTACAACTATTCCCAACAACTGTCCACACTTTCCACTAATAAAACTGCCCAACAAATGTACCAACACGTGCCCAATTTGGACACCCGAATTTGTGGACTTCAGCCACTAACAGCAAGTTGGATCGGCTCATACCTTGCAATCTGCAACACTTTGACACCAGCCAAACTTAAGCATCATTCTCACATTTTTCTTGCCTTGAAATCCGAAGTGTGCACCATCAACACATATTCTCGCAAAATCCCAGCATTAGTGCAAGGTATTCTCATGCCATTGCACATGTCAACCTTAAGGGGCTGACAAACCTCTCCCACCAGAAGAGTCCGACATCTTCATCGGAAGAGAATCAAGATATTCCTTCACCTTGTCATCGAATTGCCACAGATCAACATCCCTTTCATAGGTTGCATCAACTCCAGTACTACCTTTCTATAAAATGAGATAGTATGTCCGTCTATTCTTCTTACTCGTCCCCATTGTTCGATGATCCATAATCTTTGCCATCTCCTTATCATATTGTTTTCGAATCATATGAGGAGCCCTCTTGGGCTGCAAACGATCTTTTCCCACCAGACTTTCATTAAAGGGCTTCAGATAACTTACATGGAAAGTAGGACGAACCTTCAAACGATCAAGTAGCTTCAGTCGATATGCTACCTTTCTAACACGCTTGATTACTTCGAAGGCACCATCATATTTTTGAACCAGCCCACGATGCACGGTCTTCCTACTAATCTTTTTCCATATCTGGGGAGTCAATTTCAACAAGACTTTATCCCCGACCTGGAACTCCACATCTCTCATTTTCTGATCAGTATACTTCTTTATTCGTCAGACAGCCTTCGCAAGACTGTCCTTTGCTTGCTTAATCATTTCTTGCTTGTCTTGAGCAAATCGAAAAGCAGCTGGACATACACCGCGTCACCCCTCTTTCACAATCTCGAAAGGAGTCTTGGGCATATGTCTCATTGTTAACTCAGTCGTTCACATCCCCGTAGTAGATGATTGATGTAGAATGTAGCAAAACTGAGCTGTATCAAGTAAGGAACCCAATTCTTCTAACTGGCTGTAACATAGTGTCTAAGATATTCCTCGAGCAATGCATTTATCCTTTCCGTCTGACCATCTGTCTGCGGATGATTTGCTGTTGAAAACTTCAATTCAGACCCGATCATGTTGAACGGCATGGTCCAAAATTTTCCTGTAAATCAAAAATCCCGATCACTCATAATATACTCAGGTATTCCAAAGTACTTCACCACATTTTTGAAAAACAATCCAGTAGCAACGTCCGCAGTGCACTCATGTAGAGCTGTAATGAAGATCGAATATTTTGAGAACCTGTCCACCACCACCATAATGGACTTGAACCCATCAACCTTCGGGAAACCAGAAATGAAATCCATATAAATTGACTGCCGGGCCCTTTCTGGAACCTGCAAAGGCTAGAGCAAACCTGCCTCTTTCTTCCTTTCTGTTTTATCCTGCTAGTACACCAAGCAAAATTTCACATACGTCTCTACCTCGTCACCCATCTTCGGCCATTAATACAATTTCGAGAACAAAGCTAACATCCTTTCGATGTCTAGATGGCCTGCTATAATGGATTATGAGTTTCCTTCAGCAGTATCTACCATAGTCCCCCACCTGAAGGCATATACAATCTGCTGCCATTGGCATAGATTAAACCATCTTCAATCCAATACCATCTTACCAAGCCATCCTTAATTTCTTGCAACAATTTGGTATATGCAACATCCTTATCAGCCCACTGTTTGATTTTTTCAAGAAAATTCGATTCGATTGTCATCAAAGCCGACACATAAGCTTCCATAGACTTCCGACTGAGTACATCAGCAACCTGATTCTGCTTGCCTGACTTGTGAACCCACGTAAAATCAAATTCAGCCAGAAACTCCTGCTATCTCGCCTATTTTGCTGACAATTTCTTTTGGGACCGAAAATATGTATTGGCTACATTATCTGTTAGAATAGTGAATTTTGTTCCTAACAAATAATGTCGCTAAGTCTCCAGACAATGAACAACCACCGTCATCTCTTTCTCAAGAGTTGAATATCGTTGTTCCACCTCTTTCAATTTTCGACTTTCATAAGCAACCAGATGACCTTTTTGTACCAATACACCACCAATAGCACGGCCAGATGCATCAGTGTGTACTTCACATGGCTTCTCAAAGTCAGGTAGCTGCAGCATTGGTTCAGTTGAAACAGCCTGTTTTAACTTCTCGAAAGCTCGTTGGCACTCCTCAGTCCATTCCCACTTTCGATCCTTTTTCAGTAAGTCCGTCAAAGCGTTCACTTTCTTGGAATAACTTTAAATGAACCGTCGATAATAGTTTGCTAACCCAAGAAAGGAGTGTAGTTCAACAACCTTGGATAGACTTGACCACTCCATGATAGTCTTCACCTTCTTTCTATCCATTCTGATTCTTCCTTGACCAACCTGATGTCCCAAAAACATTACCTCCGACCGGCAGAATTCGCATTTATCCTTCTGACATATAATTGACGTTCTCTAAGCCGTGAAAACACCTTTGTTAAGTGGACAATATGATCACCCAGTGATCTATTGTATATCACAATGTCATCCAAATAGACTACCACAAAATCATCTAGGAACTCGTACAATACACCATTCATCAAGTTGCAAAAAGTAGTAGGTGCGTTTGTAAGACCGATGGGTATAACCTAAAATTCAAATGAACCATACATCGTCACACATGCAGTCTTTGATTCATCCCCTTCAGCAATTCTTACTTGCCAATAGTCCGACCACAAATCCAGCTTGATGAAGAATGAAGCCTTCGCCAATCGATCAAATAGATCAACAACATTAGGCATCGGGTACTTGTTCTTTACCGTCACTTTATTTAGTACACGATAATTCACTCACATCCTCATGGAACCATCATGCTTCTTCTGAAATAGAACGGGACGCCGTATGGAGCTTTCGAAAGCTGAATGAATCCTGCATCAAGTAAATCATCAAGCTGCCTCCTCAACTCTGCCAATTCCGACGGAGCCATTCGATATGAGGCTTGTGCTGGAGCTCTTGTACCTGGTTTGAGTTCAATTTTGTGATCAACAGTATGACGAGATGAGAGAGTTCTTGGAAGTTTTGGGGACATCACATCAACGAACTCATCCAAGACACTTGCCACCTGATCAGGTACCTTCACAACCTGATCTTCTTTGATTTCAATCAAAGCTACAACATAAGTCATTTCCCCTTTCTTCAGGCCCACCTTAAGCTGTTTTGCATATTGCATTTCATTTTGAATCTGCTTTCCTTTGTTCTTGTCAAGATATCTCATTGGTACAAAACAGGAACTTCATTCATCTGCAATGTATAACTCATTCAGATGCGGTATTACAGATGCCTTCGCCTTGATAAAGAATTTAATACCAAGGATCAAATCGAAATTATCCAGGGAAACAATCATCAAAATGCACCTTCCCTCTCATTCGCCCACACGAAGGGTGACTTTAGTAGATCCCTTCAGAGGCTGTGCTGCAGAATTCACAGCCTTAATTTTCGTAGTCACCTGAGTCATGCTTAAACCCATCTTTTCCACTATCCTGGAACTTACAAAGTTGTTTGTAACACATGCATCCACCATTGCTAACACTTCTTTCCCATCAACATAAACTTGAACATACATCAAGCCACGATGTAGTCTAGTGATGGCATTCACGAGCTGTAGTGGATTCACTCGTGTGGGGGCATCATCCAACTTTTCATCACTACCTTCCAACCTTAAGGCATTAAGTTTCTCCCCCTTTAGACAATCCTTTACACAATGGGGATCGTTGCAAATGAAGCATCCACTGAAACTTTTTTACTTGAGACACTAATCACCATCTTTTGATTTAAGGCCCTCGAATTTCTTTTCTTATTATCCCATTTCTTCCAATCTTTTGATGTGCCAGCCTTTTTCTCTTTGTTTTTCCTCTGAACAGAGGAGTTACTACCCATCTTGTAATCAACAAGATAATCTGCTGCCGCCATTGCCGAAGGAATGTCCTTCACTCCTTGCCTCCGCAATTCTGCTTGTGCCCAACTTTGTAATCCCGACATGAAGTTGAAAAGTTTATCCTCCTCGGACTTATTCTGGATATCCAACGTGAGACTACTGAGTTCCTTTACGTATTCTCAAACACTACCCGTCTGCCTTAACTTTTTGAGAGATTCCCTTACAACACAAGCCATGTTGCAAAGCTAGAACTCATCCTTCAATTCCTTCTTCAACGTTTCCCACGTAACATCATGTGACCGTCCTGTAACTTCATTATCCTTCATCCGAGTTCACCACCACAACTTTGCATCTTCTGACAGATACATCCAAGTGATATTTACTTGTTCGTCCTCTAGTTCGCCTAAAATTTGGGAAACCTATGATTCAGAAAAATGTGACAAGGCCTCGGTAGTCCGAAAGTCTCCCAAGCTATGACTAATGATTCCCGAATGTTCAAGCTAGGTTAATGGACCATAAGTCTTCCAGATTTTTTTCCCATAATTCATAGATGTTGGAGCTAGCTTCGGGCAGCTAAGGTCAAGTTGTACTCCGGACCTCAACTTGAGATTATTCTACCTGAAGGTTAGATTGAGGTCTGTGGTAAGTCTTTGTTTATTTAAGGTGTCTACAAGTCCTCTAGGCCCAAGCTTGTGATAATTTCAATTGCTGAGGCCAGATGCTAGCTCTAAGCTCTTGTTCGCCCAAAGCTAGCTCTTGGTGGTTCTTCCATTGAAGTCTAGCTTTTGTTGTGTGGTTATTCTTAGTTTTGGTTGAAGGCCAGTGTTCGTTGGTAATTATCTTGATAAAGAAAATTCTTTATCCCAAAATTATTATCAATAGACCATAGCAAGTTTTGAAAGTTTGCAATTTAATCCTCAAACTTTCTAAATGTCGAATTTAACTTGCGTAACTTATGAATTTTTATCGAATGCTCCATTAATACTTTCAATTGATCAGTTGAATTTCAATTAATTTGCAATCGTTTTGAATCAACTCGAATTAAGCTCTAAATATCCTTTTTTTCATGTCAATTATATCCAAGTTGGAATTTTTTTTCTATAATTAACATAATTTACACAAATTAAGTAGATAATCACTAAATTTACATATAAATAAATAAGAATAGAAGCTCGAATAAATACATAAAATACACATATCAAACTGCTCGAAAGATCTGAATTTTAAAACTCGGTTTCCTCCAATTCCAAATCTCTTAGCTGATTGCATGCACAAGGATCCCTCCAATTCATTCCTAGACGGCGTTTTACTTCCTTTTTTGCTTTTTAATTCCTTTAGTTTCTTGTTTTATTTTATTGTGCCAAACTTGTTGATTATATTCAACTTAGGATAATTCAATCATTGCAAATTAGGTTTCTTTAAATAAAATCATAGTGCATTGAATGCATTTTTTAGGTCATTTAGCTTGTGTTAGAATTCTTATTTACCGTCAATATTATAGATGTAAGTGAGATTTTCGCACATTTTTATATGCTTTTCTTGATTTCTTGTACTATTTACCATAAAAACATGTTTTATTAACTATGATAATTACATTACTTTTTAATTAACCAGATTTTAACACATTCTAAATAAAATAAAATAAAATACAACAAGTGGAAAAAAGTAGCTTTTCTACCTCCATCACATAGACATCATAGTTACTGTACGAAAAGAACCATTTTTCTAATATCCTAATATAAAGGGCACGATTCCATTATCTTTTTTCTAATAAAATTTAATTTAGAACACTCATTATCATGTCCTATTTCTTGAGAACGACAATTGGGGATTATTTTTATATTTAATGAGTATTCCCTCTAAGTCCATTGTCGACACATTAAACTTTTCATATTCAATCTTATAAAATAAGAGTATCTCCAATAGATTCTCTATTTTTAAAGAGTATATTCTATCATTTAGATAACATCTATAAATTTAGAGAGGTCAGATTTTGAAATACTCCGACAATTTTTTATTTTTTGTTTTTTTATATTTAACACTTAATTTTACTACTCCAATTTTTTTTTAATTAATTTTTCTTTAGATTGTTTTATTGTTTCCTACATTGAAAATTGAAACACTTACAGAAAGTGAGTTTAACTTTCCAAATTTGGAAAGTCAAATTCACTCTTTGAATTAAAATATTAATGTAAAAAATCTTTTGGAGTATGATTTTTAAGGTTGATTGTTTAAAATAAAGAGGATATCATGTTAAAAAAGTTTTTTGGAAATGCTCTAAGACTGGGCGAGACCAAGAAAACTGGCAACATGTCCAAAATTCAAGTCCGATTACATTAGAAAAAGTTAATAAAAGAAGTTGTGAACTAATCGGTTCACCCCGGAAACCGATTGAAGCCGATCGCTCATTTAATTTCTTGACAACTTGTTTGAGTAGCTAGCTTTCGGGTGGGTGCCTATTTAATTTCAAAACACTGATCGTTCGTAATCTCTCCTAAATGAATTTATTGTAGCCTCTATTAAAATAAAAATAAAAAAAAATAAAAAAAAAAAGCAATAGCTTTTAGTCATGTTTTAGCTAAAATCACGTGTGTAATGGTTGAACAATTGTCAATTATTTATGCCTTTATAAATCTTTTATGTCTCGATCAACTTGAAAGCAAGCTTAGTGAGCAAATTTCCACCGTCAACAGTATTCTGAAGATCCCATTTAGCAAACGTGTGTATATTTTCTTGTTTTCTTCTGATATTTATCAAATATAATAACCAATCAAAAACAGAAACACTATTCCATATCTGACAAACAATCATTACTGGATGGACCCTGCTTCATGTACAGAAACATGGTTTTACATAACCATACCAGATACATACAATGTAGGGGGAGTGTGTTTTTTTTTTCTCATTCTTTTATTCCGGTGGACCCCACACACATGTGAGTGGGTGTAAAACTTCCGGGAAAAAAAATTCTTTTCCCACGGTTTAATCCTTAGTGGATCAATCATAAGTGATAAAGTTAAAATACGAGTGCTAATAATAATAATTAGATTAAAATAAGTTCAAACGTAGAATTTGATGTACCCCAAGAGTCAGTAACGTGATAGATTACTGTCGCTTTGGTAGACTGGTCCTACTCTATATAAGTCTGAATACAGAAAGTTTGATTATTTGTGTCTCATTGTTGTTTAAGATTTTGGTGTTGAATATTGTAGTAACAGTAAGAGGGCACACTCAAATCCACGTTGCATTGTTTACCGGTGTCTCCTCGTAGAGAAGTGGACTCTCTTTCCTCTCTCTCTTTCTGCGCGCACGTATTTACATTTATACACATTTCTTTTTCTCAGAAACTCCAAGAAAGAGGGTTGGAGAATCTCGAAGAAATTTTTCTGAGATGTTTCCTACACAACAAAGCAATGAGCTGGTCTTTCTCGACCCTTCGATTTTCGAAGATGATAAAGTCCTCGAAGAGCTGCTTGCAGATCATGTTTTGTTGAGCGAAAGTGGCGCTAATAGTACTAATACTGATACAAGAAAGAGGCAAAGAAAGTCATCTGCAAGTGTTCAAGAAAACAAAGATGTGAAATACAATGAAATCAAGAATAAGAAAGTTGTGCATAGAGAGATTGAAAGGCAGAGAAGGCAAGAAATGAAAAAACTTTGTGCTTCACTTCGATCCCTTCTTCCTCTCGAATTCATCAAGGTACGTGTCTATACATCGTTAAAAAAAAAAAAATTCATTTGTCATATTGTCATTTTTCTTTATTAACATGTATCTGATGTGATATTCGTGGTGTTCTAGGGAAAACGCTCAGTATCCGATCACATGCACGAGGCTGCGAATTACATAAAGCATATGCAAACAAACATCGAAGAACTTAGTTCGCGAAGAGACAAGCTAAAGAGCTCATCTAATTTGAGCACCATTGATTCTAAGAATGGAAGCTCGAGTATTGTTTCGACTCATGGTATAGTGGTGAACCCTTTCAGGGATGGTGTAGAGATTCTAATCAGCAGTAGCCTTAAACCAGAAGGGTTCCCTCTCTCTAGAGTGCTTCAAGAATTGGTTGAGATGGGACTAAATGTTATTAGCTGTGAATCTACAAAAGCAAATGAGAAGTCAATATATAGAATCCAGATTGAGGTAACAAATTAACATAGGAATATTAATGTTAATTAGTGTCAATTTCATGGTTAAGATCTTAGCTCTTCTTGTATTTGATCATTTTTTGCAGGCTAGTGATCTAACGGCTGGCATTGATCTATCCGTTCTGCAAGAGAGGCTTGCTAATGTGATTAACTTGGCTTGAGTATTTTAGCAGTTAAGTATCAATAAGCATTTTCTAGGAAGTCAAATAGTTGAATCTAGATATGCCATCTCTTGATTTCACGTGCCTTGTAAAGTGTGTGCTCGTTTCTTGGTGGCACGAAAGAATTTTATGTGCCTTGCAAAGTGTATGCATCCGTTTTCATTAGGGCACCTTCTTGGTAGCACAAAAGAGGTATCATTCGACACTAATTTGCTCCGCTAAACTACTTTCCTGCTACTCTAGGGTCTAATTGTAAAAACTACGATCATGATCTTAGGTCGGTAAAACAAATTAAGAAGCTTACAAAAGATGTGAATGCAATGAAAATAGTTTGTTCATTGATTAACGAAATTATTAAATTAGAATGGTAGACGCAAGGAAAAAATCAGAAAGCACTAAGATGTTTTTGAATGCCAACTTACCCCTACAATACCATATATCTGGTTATTGTATATTCTAAATTTTGATTAAATGGATAATTCGAATTCAAAAAATAAGATGTTTTGTGGTTACGATTTTTTTGTAGTTATCGGTCCGTCGAGTCACCAAATGCATGTTTCTGTAGATTCATTGTTGCTAATTGTATACAATTTTCGCTTCTAATTGGTGATTTTTTTTGTAGTCTTTTATCTTTACAATTTCGTAATGTTACTTGGCCAACTGTCACGGTTTCAATACTGATGATCTTATCATGTACATCTCCAAATGCGTACATCATATCCATATGATGTTTCTCCTACTACATGGACTAATATTAGCGCAGCATCCCGCTGCACGAACTAGTTCACGTGTGAATCGAATCAATCGTGCAATACGTTTGTATAGTGAATTGAGCGCGAGATGAAGTGCACTATATTTGATTTGCACAAGTCCCGCAACATTTGTAGAATTTTGTAGAGTAAGAGATGGGGTACTTTGTGCAACTGCGTTAAAATAAGTTGAGTACTTGCATAGAGAAACATAATGTGATACAACTTATATTTTGATCATTAATAAAATTGTTCGCAACAAATTGTATGATGTTCGACATCATGTATTAAAGGTTATAATGTTGATTAATTCACTATTCGAGATTGCAAGTAGAATACCTGCAACTTTGTAGGATTTTCAAGAAGGAAACTCTTAGCATTAAGAAACTCATCATCATCTTGAACCACAATCATAACTAAATGATCCAACAAATCATTGTCCTTGGAAGAAAATGGTTTTGCACATTGCAATGACACTTTAGCCACACGATATGTTGCCATGTCCATTGCACGGACAGCCTCTTTGAATGAGTTGTCATCCTTACTAACCATACATCTACTCTTGCACTTTTTTTATGCTTTGCCAACTCCAAATTGATAATCTAGAGAACTTAAATCATTCTTATTTGCTTCAACTTTAACAGCATCTAGTGTAACTTCACCTTTTGAGCTAAATGAATTGTTTTCCTCTTAATCTCCCTAAGGGTATCTAATCTATCCCCATTGTAATTATATACGAGCTTGTTCTTCCATTTTGCAACATTTGGGTTCGACTGCAAAATCTTAAAAAAAATAAAAAATTGCTGTTTATGGAAGTTAAATTAAGCACACTAAGAAGACACATTTTCGTCCAGACAAATAATAAAGAAAAATTATGTGAAAACGAGAAGAGGAGTATAGTTTATGCAAACCTAAGTTTGTTCCCCACTTCGCATTGGGCAAGTCATGTTGAAATAGTTGATCATATAAAAAACCACTTAATCCATCCTTGAACACATCATAGCAAGCATACCAAGATTCTTGATGTTTTTCAAGTGTCCTTGTCCTTGTCCTTGTCCCTGTTCCTGTCCCATCCAATGTGTGGAAACTATTGTTTCACTGTTTGCATTATTTTTCCATATGTTTCTAGTAAACTCTCCTTTTTTCAATTTATTAGTAATTATCTAAATTGTACTGATTGTTCATATACTCAAGTTCACTAGCCATCTCTGCATCAAGCTCAGCCGTGAGACTTTCAAGAATCAATGTAATTATAGACTTTCAAAAACTAATTGTATCTAGAAATTTATGAATTATGAATTATGCAGCATGCTGATACATTTAGTTTTTATGTTCAAAAGTTTTACATTGTCTCGGTCCCACTTACAATAATGGGAAAGCATTTCTCGAGTATACTGATTCTTTGAAAACTGGCAAGTGCATTGGATCGTGGTCAAATAATATAGTGATGAATAAAATGTCGAACACATGAGGACTATGTCTTTAACCGAGTTAAAATTAATTGCCTATAATAGAATAGTAAACAAGTTGTGATTTTTCTATAATACTTCCTAAATTATCAATTAAATTAGTGAAAGCAAGTAAATATGTTTGCTAAATATATGATATGAATTGCTAAGGTATCGAATCTCACTTGTTATTCCATGTTTAATATAAGAATTAAAGAGATGATTTAAAATCATTCATATTGATCAATGTTCCTAATTTAAATGAATTCTCAGTGTGCAATCTAAGGTTGAATTTTTCATTGATATTCCCCCACTCTCTAGTTTAGGGGACTCTACTAATTGCAAGTCACTTCAGTAAATTATGATTTTCCAATTCTTTGATTGCTTAGACCTCTAGGATTAGACTAGGCTAATAATCCATCATTAAAAGTCAAGTCTTCTTAAATAAGTGTTTGGGGGGTTAACTGGGCATTTGGTGGGTTTTCTGTTTCATGCACCTATTTTTTCAAATTTTGTATTATTATTTTTTGCATCATCTTTCCCTTAAATTCTCTAAATAGCTCATTTAACTAGTTGTTGGTCGATAATTCCCAAATCAAATGATTTTAGGATATCATGTTGTAAATACATTATTAAGTTTAATAGCTCGAGTTATAAATGTTACGAAAAGATATCTTTTATATTTTTTTTTTACCATCATTAATACAATACCCATCATTAAACACCTATCTAACCAAACCGACCTCTAACTTGAGACTTTTGCTCTATTTTATCCTATTAATTTAAGATTGTCCACAAATAAATTTTCATACATGGAATCCCAGTTTACAGGATCTTCCTACAACTGTAAAATAATCCCTAAACTATGCTAAATTTGATTTTAAGGATAAAAAATTAGTATGATTTGGGTATAGCGTCTACGTTTGACTAAATCAACCTATCAAACTTATGAATCAACTTATTGTATCACAATGTCAAACTCAATTCTAATGTGCATATAATATCAAATTTTATAGGATTAAGCATCAGTCAATCTAGCATGTAATCTATGTAGACAAAAAATAATAATAATAATAATAATAATAATAATAATAATAATAATAATAATAATAATGGGTTGTATCAATTTAAATAACTAGACCAATAAGTTTACTAAATTAAAGCCTACCAAGGCCCATAAAATTTTAAAGACTCATCGCACTCTTTCAAAATCCCCAATTATTCAATTATAATAATTCTAATTGAATTAATTGAGTGGTTACCAAAATTGGTCAAGGATTTTTCCCATAAATAGGACCAAAGGTTCATAATAAGAGGGAAAAAAATAAAAAGGAAAGAAGAAGAAAATCACGAAGTGCTGAAGAAATCCCAAAGTCGGAGGAAGTGAAGAAATCATCTCAACTCCAAGTCTGCCGAACACGAAGAAGATCAAAATCTTCTTCAAATCAAGCAAACCCAAGAAGATCAAAGTCTTGTTTGAATTAAATCAAGATCAAGTTCAAGTTTCGAAATGCAAATCCAAACTCCGAAATTGAAGTGTCGAACAAGTCAAGTTCTCGACAAATCAAATTTTCAACAAATTTTGAAGCCTAGGATTCAAGCCACGTGACTTCTCGTCTTCAAACATTCAGATCATTAATCAGAGAATTTTGTAATTACAAGAAGATTCATATCCATTTGTACTTCTTAAAAATACAATTTGTAATGATTTATGTATTTTAATACACGAATTTCGTCGTACAAATTTTTTAGGAAAAAGTGCATAAGAAAATCACGAAGTGCATAAGAAATCCCAAAGTCAGAGGAAGAGAATAAATTCTCTCAACTCCAAGTCTGGCAAACAAGAAGAAGATCAAAATCTTCTTCAAACCAAGCAAACCGAAGAAGATCAAAATCTTTTTCGAATTAATCAAGATCAAGATCAAGTTCAAGTTTCGAAGTGCAAATCCAAGCTCCGAAATTCAAATGTCGAATAAGTCAAATTCTCAGCAAATTAGATTCTCAACAACTCTCGAAGCCTATGATTCAAGCCACGTGTCTCCTCATTTTCAAACATTCAGATAATTAATCAGAGAATTTTTGTAATTTTGCAATTACTAGAAGATTCATATCCATTTGTATTTCTCACAAATACAATTTGTAACGATTTCTGTATTTTAATACACGAAATCGATAGTATAAATTTCTTAGCACACTTGGTGGGACCTTCTTGTCCTCTTATGTTTTGATCTCAGAATCCTTAATTTTTGATCACTGCATCATCAATGGCTAACAAATAGGCGAAGCAAACCATGACTCATCTTGAAGAGACACTTGCTGAACTGTTCCGTGCGACTAGAACCTAAACAAGAAGTGGGAAAACTCAATCGGTCCTACCGCAAAAGAAGTTCTCAAACAAAGGCAGAATGAAAATTGCTTTCACAAAGACAAACTCTCATCCAACAAAAAAGACCAAGAGTTCGACGAAAAGCTCTCGTTCGGGGCTTCGTCTCTAGTGGTAGATCCTCATTTGGATCCCTTCATGCCACTTCTCTGCAAAGGTGGGGAGACGATACTTCATCTGAAGAATCACTTGAGCC
>CAIGRO010306179.1:0-17149 GCA_903798355.1 Fraxinus baroniana | reverse complement strand
GTACAGTTCCTCGTACGATATAGACTCTGTTATATGTGTTAGCCTGCTACATTTTATGTTATCCGTTTAGTTTTTGGATTGACCGGAGGAGAATTTTGGAGAAGGAAAATGGGAGAAAAATAAAAAACAAAACAGTTCATATCCTTCAAAACGACAGCCTAAAAGGAGAATTTACACTTTCATGTTCTATGTATACAAATATACAATTGCATCTGTACACAGTTTCCTTCAAAATTGAAACCTGGAAGAGCTTTACAGTTCATTATCTTACATGTTTCAAATGGCTTTGATAAGATATTTACATCCTTCAAATTACTCTGTTAATAGTTGAGCAGTCTGTTCAATTGTCCCCTGTCGTTGTGCTATCCCATGCCCTTAAGATGCTAAAGCCACGCCGGGAACTCGACGGAAGAGGACTCATACTTGGACTTTCTGTACTGTCAGTCATTCTTCTATTGAAGCCTTGGCTACAATCATCATAATGCATACATCTAGTAAATCTGCATCCTCGGTTTTTCTTGGGGGTACAGTAGTAGTTATAGGGGCAACAATCAACTTGGTATGTTACTCCCTCAGCTCGTCCCATAGACCTGACCAAGACGAGCCTTTCGGGTTCACCGTATCTATGGGGATCAATAGGTAAATGGATTGATAGCTGAGGTGAGAAGATTGAACCATATTCTGGTAATAGTTGAAAGGATGCTGAACAGAGTGACGGGTTTGCTGTGGTATATTTAGGTTGCATATGCTAGGTGAGCTCTTAACTCCGCCCGTTACTCTGAAGCGGGCTTTCATAGTGCATGGCTTCCGTAGTGAAGCTCATGGGTGATCCTAGGGACGAGCATGCCAAGGAAACGAAAGTCCCACGTTGTCCTACGATGATAATTGGATGTGAATTTTGTGCTCCGTGGTGTACCGCGGATTATGCCATTGGTGGCATCAATATATCGTAGCTCAAGCGCACGATGTTCTGTGGTTGCCATATGGTTCTCAATTGCAATAGGGTTTGCAGGGAACAGGAAAGCTCGAAGCTTCAGACTTCCTGCACTTTCATGACGGTCATGATCTTCTAACATGTGGCGAAGATCTTCATCAGATGTCACTGACATCAAGGCATCAAGGTCTTCCAAGAGCAGCTGATACTTAAGGAGCATCTCCACATCAATCAGGTTAGTGAGCTTCGTCGTAAGTTCTATACGTAGTAAAAAACGGTTGACTAGCATAAAACTTTTTAATGTCTTATAATGCATGTGGTTGCTCTCAAATTTATTGTGAATAAGACTTAATTTGTTGTTGGACTTGAAACGATTTTATGTAACATTGTCCCCATATTTCCTCGAACTTAATGAATTATAAGCAACAAGAAGTTTATTTCCGGAATAGAAAAATCATTAGAGAAGAATCCTGTTCTCATTTCTTATATCTGTTTTAACACAATAGGTAGCTGATGGAGGCTAAAGAAATGTATATTGCTTTATACAAATGAAAACAAGAAAGAATTGTTATATATACACATATATACAAATGTAAACTTGTATATTACCTTGGAAACCGATGTCTCTGAGGCACAGAAATAACACGGGTTTTGCCACCAACATACTTAAGGTGGCCAGGGAAGGATCTTGCCACCATGGCTGCACAAGAGTTAAGACTTAATTCTTCGGTGAACCCGGAGCAGAATTACATGAATTATTTGTGTCCTCTCTATTTTTAATCTTCCACCCCCCGGCGTATGTAAGGGACGAATGAATTTTGGGCCTACAAAGTAAAGAGGGAACTGGAAAAATACTGGCGTCCAAGTCTATGATTAATCCTTTGACATGTTTGGTGTGGCATATTAGATTCAATAAGAATTAATTTAATTCCATCCGGTTTAATGATGTAGAAACATACTTCCATAAACTGACGTCAATTTTTAGCATCAAATTCTGACTCTCATGGCTGGTTGTCCACCCTCTTTATTGAAGGCTGAACAAGCTTGCTTCTCTTTTGCAGATTACTCGATTCACAAGCTTTATTTTGCTAAGAAATAAAAATTTACAATGGAAACATATTTATTTAGTCGACTGCAGGGTTTAAAATTCAATATATATGAATTTAATTTCATGAGCTGTACTTGTGCTCGCCAATAAAAAATCGCTCGTGTCTTTAACCAAACATCCAATAGTCGAGGTTGTGAGCATAATTGGAGTACTTCGAAAATATCAACTCAAAGAACCGGTCTTATTTGAGTTGTGCTCAACTAGTAACTAATACATATAAAAAAACCTTTTTTTTCTCATCATATGTCAACCTATCATCTAAAGAAAATACTATCCAGGTTCGAGCTACAGCATATAATAACTACATGGTAACATAATCAATGTCCACAAAATTTGAAACAGAAGAAAACAAGGAAGTGCAGAGTTGGTGATTTAAATTCAGAATTCATAATGAAAGTCGAACATTATTGTAGAGCTAACGGGACAATGATCAAACCACTTGGTAATTCTCCGTAGACAGCACTGTTCTCTGAGAAAACTTGGGTGGAGTTCCACCTTTCAACGGTATAATGTTCGAAACCTGCAGACAAGGATCAGACAGCAATCAGCACGGATTGTTTGGGGATTGCCATGTACTGTTCATGACATGGTAGAAAATAACTATAAGCCTGTCTGTCCTAAGACAACGGAAAATAAATATTTGCTGGAAGGGTGCCAAATGGATGGAATTTTTTTATAGGCCAAAACCAAATTTATCGTTCAGCTAAATCACCGCTGATGGTGGTAGAAATAAAAAGTGGAATACAAACCAACCAGCTAACCAAACTCTCAACAAAAGTAGTTCTCAAAGAAGTTATGGGCCATTGTGTTCCCATTTCTGGAATTTTTGTATAAGAAAATAGGAGCTGATTTCATTTCATTTTTCCCCACCTTGTACACCTATTGGTTATTGCATACTTCCTTTCAAATCAATAAACAGCTAAATTTGCTGAAACAAATGGTAGGAGTACCAAAAGGGTATGATGGGTTGGTCTGGGCAGGTTCAAGATGATTATAACGCAAACAGGTCAACACAACTGCTCATATATATAGAAAGGGGCATTTTCCTCCACCTTTTTTGCCACGCCTAGTTGTGTGGAGTTAGAGATGTGCAAATAATATTAAAGAGAAAATTACAATGAAATCTCAGTGTTGAATACAAATCGGAAAATATTTTTTGATGGATGGAGAGGTCGAGCAAAATTTTTGAACACCCATTAAAATTCTTTTTAGGGAAGTACAGTAAAAGGAAAGGACAAAAAACCTTTAAATCACTGAAAGTGCTCGTAGCCGTAAATCGGACAGAAATTGGGAAAAAGACTGACGTATCTGCAGGAGGGACAACAAATTCCATCGATCCACTGCAAGTTTCCAAATACCAATAAGAACCAAGTAATGGTTACAGTCTACGTAAAATGGAACAACACAATTGTAAGCTGACCTGCGATTTGAGTTATCAATGAGAACTATAGACCACTCCAAAACCGAGTTTCGCGAATCATATCTGCAATTGAACATCATTGGAAATGCTCAACACTTGCTTATGTGAATTGAATTTAAAATTGGATGACAAGTTAAACAAATAGAAGCCTACTACAGAACCAAGACATCAAGATAGCCATTAATGCAATTGCCATAAATAAGCCCAACTCTTGATAGACTGCCTTACATCATTTTTTATTTATGATTCACTTCAAATTATAGGCATACCCATTAATATCAACTTTTACCTATCACTTTTATCATCAGTATATCTAGGAGTTCAAGCAAGCCAGATGGACTGATACTTCTAGAAAAAACTCTTCCAGGTATTAAAAAGATTATGTATAAAATACAAATCAGAACTGAGATGCTCATTGTGTTCAACAAAGCATACAAATGTGCAAGGTAATTTTCATGTACCATAATAACATCAAATGAACCATGAAATAGATTCTTTGCTAGGTTCAATCATTCATTCACAAGCAAAATATCAGCTGTTCATGAAAGGCTCTATGACTTTGGCTTTGGTCTTCCTCAATAGCACCATCTCGAAAAAAGTGCAAAAAACATATCCATCCTCATCTCAACAATGTCATGCCATCTTAGGGGCAAGAGCAAATTGTCATAGTTCTCATTCAAGTTATAAGGACTTAGATCCCACATGGAAAGTATGGACTTTCGGTGTGTGGTTTATATAGACATGGACTCTCTAATTTCAAGAGCTAGGTTTTTGAGATATAAGTCTCTTAAGAGATTATAAAAATGGTATCAAAGCAGGCATCACGTCTCATGGTTGCAATCGAGCGGCGCAATTGTGACACTGACATAGCAGTGTTCATCCGAAACTAGTCATGGGCTAGCGCAAAACAAGTCCGACCTAGACGCCTAGATCGCAGAGCATAGTCGTTTGTTAGGATTCCCATTGAAAGTTATGGGACTTGGATCCCACATCGAAAATATGGGCTTTCGGTGTATGGTTTATATAAACTTGGACTCTTCAACTTTAACAACTAGTTTTTGAGGTATGACTCTCCCAAACTCTATATCACAAATTCTATCACTGAACAAAATGGAGTGGAGAGAAAGTATCCATGTAGCCGACCAAAAATTTATTAGTCATAAGTTTTAGTATGTTATTGTTATTGTCACTGTTTGTTGCTCGTTGCCTTTGATTGGGAAATGAAATCACTGCACCCAACCTCCACCCCACAGGCAAGAATAAGCAAAAAGCTCACTATTACAATGCACATGTGCAAGAGCCAATACCATTCTATATACCAGAGAGTGGCATCCACGATATGCATGAAATCTTTTAGAGACATGAATTTTAATGCAGTTGAAAGAAATAAATTCAAAAGTTTCTTTTATGAAAGTCTAAAGTGTAAAGATATTTATTGGAGGCACTCTCCCCATACTTCAACATCCAAAAATGAGGACTATTCCCTTTCTAAGGGCAATAATGCAGACAAATCGAAAAACGTACGCAGCAGAAGAAAAATAGATAAAAGACAATGCATCAGATTCAGTTGTCCCCATATAATGTAGGCAATCCGAGCACCAGATTCATAATTTTACAGCCAAGTCATAATTATAAAGTATAAACAAGGATAGAGCATTGCATGATGTCTATTTAACTTGTTAGCTTAACTCTTCTGCTGGATTGTTGTCTTACATGAAAGCATCATTTCATTACTGAAGGGATTTTAGAATCATTCTCTCAATAGTTAAAATTCCACATAGTACTCCATCATGCAGGGTTACTCTTCATATTTGACACAGGTATGAATATCAAACAATTTTCATCATTCTTAATTTTCGAGCAGCTTTTCCATATCAGTAATGTGTCCCAAGTGTCCGCTTCTAGGACAGGTGTGTTTGTCCAGTATGATACAGCGTGGAAACAGAAAAGTATTTGGACTTTGCACAGCATAAGAAATATCACTCAAATGCTAACATTCCAGTTCATAAGAGCCGCTCAGAAAATGAGACCCACAAAAAGTCTATAAATCCTCAATGTATAAATCTTTCTTGCATGACACCAATGATATGTGTAGTTCATCCAAATGAGAAGTTAAAATGAAGCCTCACCTCCACTCCCCGTCGATCTGTTGTATATGTGGTGCCTCTCTAAGTGCTGGAAGAGGTACAGAAATCACAACATTCTGCAGATCAAACATTTGTGAAGCTTCATACTCCATGCTCACATATGTTTCATTTCCAGAAACAGAAGGCCAGCAATTAACTGTCACAGCAAGATGTAAAGTAGATCAATGCAAAAGTTAAAAATACCACATACCATTTTTTTTCTTTTTAATGGGGGCGGAGGGACAATAAAAACCAAGCTTACTTGATAACGGTACAAGTGACTCATCTGAATTTTGCATTCTCCACCTCAAGAGACTAACACCATCGCCAGCTTGCCCAGCGGGAAATGGCCGATTCGGATCCTTGAGCCCCAAAATATTTTCATTGGAAAACAATTCCTTGTTGATATTGGGGTGTGTCTTGAAAAGAATTCCTGGATTACCACCAGTTTCAATCTGAAAATAAGCCAAAATGAAAACATGCCATTAAATAAATTTTGTGAGTATCAGCTGTGATACTAAGCATTATTATGAACACATTTGAAAGAAAGCATGTAAGTCTTGATTATGGATACAACTACAGGAAGCAAGTGTGTATAAGGAGCAGATGCAAAAGGAAGAAAAGCTGGATCACCTGAACTTGGATGAGGCCATCATCCTGATTTAGAATTTGGAGCGCCAAGGTACCCTGAACATCAAAGCTACCGATGCCACCATCCCGTTTCAAAGTCACATTAAGCTTTTCTTCAACTGTCAATGTGACGGGATCAGTTGGTGGTGGAGCAGTTGGTTTTGACTGACCAACACTTGGTCTCACATCTTCAACAATCACTTCACCTTCAGCTTTCAGAGATTCCAAAAATTGGTTGGTCCTTTGTGTTTTTCCTAGCTTCATACCAAGACCTTTAGGTGGAGCTGTAGAAGATGCTGGGGGATGACCTGATCACATATATTAGTCAGCAACAAGATCTTCCAGCAAAATTGATCAGAAACACCTATTTTTAACCAATGCCTATCAACACAAATATTTAAATTGAGAGAGCACCAAGAAACAACAAGGGATCTAGCCAAATAGTAATTCATAGACTACCAGATTTTCAGAGCCTTGTAGTTGTGTATGGTTCATCACGCATTTATTTACATAAAATGAGAGTTATTCAACATTAGGGTAGATGGTAACACAAATTTCTCATTGTGATAATACTAAAAACAATACATTGTAAAAACAAAATTAGCAGATCATTTATGATAAAATCTCTCATAAATCTTTTCCTAAAAATGATGCCAAAGCTTATTGTTTTACGAACTAAATCTTGACCAAGTGCAAATACATTGTGAAAGAAGCTAGCTCTAGGATTTCAGCAGAGATATAAAATTATATTAAATACTCATGCAATATTTTTAGTGCAAAGAACAATTTTCATCATGCAATATTTTTAGTGCAAACAATTTTCATCTTCTTTCGCCTGTCTACTCATATATTCTATCAAATAAATTTTCATATTCTAAAAGAAGATCATCGTGATCAGCAGCATCGAGAATGAAAGTAACGTTAGGAGATGCAAACGCCAACACCGACAACTCAAACTAGAGTTGAGCTCACTAGATTTTCTCAAATTAGAATGTTTAAAATGTCTGATAAATAACATCAAATTTTGGTTGTAGCATGTAGGTAGATTTAAGTGTTCTTATTTTTAGTATCTGTGCCGCCACTGTCCCCACCCCCACCCCCACCCCAAACCAGATAGAAAAAAATATACATTATAAAAGCTAAGAAATTTCCAAAGAGAAACTTACAAAAAGAAAATGAGAACAAAACTAAAGTTACTTTGCAGGGTACATGGATTCAACTACCTTAGGATGACTTCCAATTTCTTTATTCCGTCGCATTTTAAACAATGCAGTTACATAATACAATATAATAAAAAGATCACAAAAACAAAAATGTAATCTAGATTATTCTACTTTTGAAAAAAGTAAAATAATGACAACAGAGAATAATATATTTCAATATTGCATTCTAAACTGGATAACAATATAGAAATGTTAATATTGCAGTTATAATTCAACTATTCAAGCAGTTTAATTATATTCCAAAAGGAAGCTCATTTAACATTACCAATATCTTTACCCACAAAGAATTCAATTGTGAGTTGTACAATCTTGTTCACAAATCAGAGCAAGTTGAAAAGCTCTTTCACATCTTCGTAAGGTAAAACAAACACAAACCTTTGGACTTGGTGGAGAAGGAATCCACATCAGTGCTTGACCCAAAGCCAGAACCACCTCCAAAACCACCACTACTCGATGTGCTAATGCTCGTGTCATTACCAAAGCCAGTATCAATTCTTCCAGAACCCATAGACTGTAGAGACATGTACCCTCCTTTCTCACCTCTGTTCTTCTCAATCTAAGAAGGATTTAAACAGAATAAATCTAGAAATTGTTGTACAAATTAAAAATGATGAAGATACAAAATGAAAATTAGTTGGCTGCGAGCAATTACCTTGCTTTTGTCAATCTCATTGGCTTTGCGCTTCATAACATCCTTGGTATCATTGATTTTGCTTTGCAAGACCAACTTATGCAATCTCTCTTCGTGACTTTCCATCTCACAGTACTGCTTGACTTGTGCAACAGTAACACTTTCTTTGTGCCCAAGAGAGATTACTTCATCAAATGCAAAAAGAATTTCAAAAGCTGTCTTGTTAATGCCCTCTTCATCCAGGGAGTAAGAATATTCAGGTACCTATTAATAGTTAGGGAATCCCTGATACTACTCAACTATGTGATACTGCAATTTATGGAATCTCGCAATTCATCACAAATAGGAGACTTCTCTAACAAATTGAATACAAGAAGCAACTGATGACTTTTCAAAAGAAATATATCATCAATCTTGATGTTAGGCATATGGATAAATCAGCAATCAAATTTTCAGGTTATATCTATTAACAAAATCAAATAAACAAATCGAGGTCAAGAAGGTAAAAATAAATAAATAAATTACAAATCTTAAGGGAAAGCAGATGCAAATATCTAAACCACAGTAAGATTAGAATAACATAATAGGTGGCAGACTATAGAAAGGATACAAGTTTCGAGAGCAGCCTCAATGTCTCCAAATCTTCAAGGATATTGCTCTGTTTATTTGTCACAAGAAGCAAGTATAGCGACTCCATTGGCTGATAAACATACCGCACATTCTCGGTCTCAACGTATGTATGCTGTTTTCCTATTCCAACCAATTTGGGGAAAGCTGCAAGATATCCCTCAATTCGTATACGAGACATTTCAACAAATTGCCTTGAAACAAGAGCTGTGAAAGACATGGATGATACAGTTAAAAGTGTCCATCACATTTGTCCAGTGAACAAATGTGAATAAATCTAATTATTGCAAACAAAGAAGAATTTAAGCAAAAACATTAGTCTAAGATCAACTTTAAACTTTTAGTTAACTACTAATTCAGCAAGGCTTTGTGCCAACTTCTAGAACACATAAACAAATTCTTCTTTTAAGACCAGGCATTCATCATATGCAGATGAAAAATACAGCATCTGATTTCAGTATGTCAATAGCAGAATTAAAAATCAAATCTACAGAGAAACTACCTTTGCCAGATTTATTGATAATAGAAGCCGCAAGTACAACCTGCATCAACAATGGCAGTGACAATCATTAGTTATATCAAAAAATTAAATGAAAACTTCGGTAAAAACTGTGGAACCAAAACCCCAAAACAAATACCATATTGATCCTCTAGAAATTCTATAACAGCGTGATTTGAAGTAATTGTTCCTGATTCACACCTGCAACAGCACAAGCACATCAATCTCACAAAACGAAAATACATATAAAAAACGAAACTAAAATTCAGGCGAATCAAACATTTCGCGAACATAAAGCCACGCTCAACATAGAATATGCACATCCATAAAAAAGAAAATCCGGATCTAGTGCAATGTAGGTTACAATTAGATAATTATACATATTTAATGTAAAATACAAAAGTAAACACTGGCAGATTACGGACTGTCACATATGCAAATGAATACGCGAGTAAAGGAGCGGAAATTGGACCTTATTGAGTTTTCAATCAGATGATTCAGATCAGATCTTGAAAAATCAGTATCTAACGATTTCACGTACCAGCTTATTCGATCAGTGGAGAGGACGGGAGATAGACAGAGATGGACATTTTTATATTTAAGTTAAATTGCAATCACGGTCCCCAATATTTACCCTTATTATTTTATTGTCCTAAATTATTTTTTAATTTCATTCTTACCCTTGAAGTTTCATGATATTACGCCACTTGTCCCACGACGGGTTTCGTCCCAATTAAGCCGTTCAGCCATGCATTTGACTGCGGTTTCATATTAAAAAAAAAAAATGCAATTTTTTCACCTTATTCCCTTAAAAATTAAAAGCATTTTCAATTTGGCCATCAAGTTCGTAAACTTTGCAAAGCCACACATAAAGATCCGAGGCATTACAAATGTGGTTCATGATATACTTATTGATTATTCCACCAAGAATAACACACTATTTCATTATTCAACTCATTCCTCGTATCGAGGTAATTTTTAGCCCGGTTTGATTTTTTCTAAAATTCAAATTTTTAATCGAATTTTGATAAAAGTTGATAAATGTATAATTGAGAGAGTCGTACAAATGAATCATGTGCCCCGACAAGATTTAAAGCATATATGTAATATTGTTGAAAATTTGATAAAAGTTTGAGCCATAAATTGTGCATTTAAAATTAACTATTAACCTTGATTAAATTTTTATCAATTTTTTAGCTAAACCAAATAGGGACTCAATTTCAAAAGTAATTGATTCTCTTTTAATAATTTATTTTGTTAGGTTTTTAGTGTTGGCGATTCTGTGGACAAGGGACTAATTTGTAACGTGTTGTAAAAGATAAGGACCTATGGTGCAATTTGTATAAATTGTGTTATGAGATCTAGGGTTCAAACATGAAAAGAAGAGAAACACAGTGTCACATTTTCGCTAGCCTATCACCTAGATATTGTTCACACGACAAAAATAGAATGTGCGTCGTCCACCCATCACTGAAATTTCGCTCGAGCGACAGTGTGTCGCTCGCATGTCTCTAGCTTCTCGCTTGAGCGACGGTCGATCCGAAAAACCCTAATTACTCTTTTGAAGTATGTTTTCGACTCATTCAACCTAATTACCCTCTCCTATAAATACTCAAACCTATACACGAAAATTGGGTGGTTGATTATTATTCTTTTGCCTCATATCATTTTTTAGATATCCAAGAACACATTCCTTCTTTGTGATTTATTCTTTTTAGTCTTGAAATCTTTCAACCACACTTTGGGAAAACGTCAAATTAAAGAATCCAAAACATCTACTTCCTAAACATCCTTAGGAATGTACTTTCTCAGTTGAATTTCAGAGGCTGCTGGAGGTTGAGAGAAGTTGGACTACAAGCACAGGAAAAACACAAGGATTGGAGATACTTGAAAATCCACTTGGAAGAGAAAATTGAAGAAAATCAAGAAATTGGAAGGAGACAGCAAATCTTGGAAGCTACAGGAAGTAGATCGGAAAATCTAGTGGAGTTGGCGACAACATCTAACTATAGAAGATCGAGAAGCTGATGGGTACAACAAATCTTAGAGATTACAGGAATTACAATAGCGGGAACTAGTGGAATTTACTAGGCTGAAAACGGACTGTAATCCATATTGTCCACAGTGAACGTAACTGGCTTGATCTCGGAGTTTTTACCCAATTGGGTTTCACCGTCATCATTATTGGTGTTATTTATTGTTTTCTCATTACAAACTGCGACAATTCAACTTAGGATAATTAGATTGTTTGTTTAACCATCTAGAAATAATTAAAAGTGACTTGTTGCTTGTTAATTGTATAATTCCTCACGTAAGGTTAAACTTAATAAACTACGTAATATCAGATTTTATATAAATAGATTAAACATTTTATTTTAATATTTTCACCACATCTCGTGTCCTACTTTTTTCAAAAATAATATTTTTCCGTATCACATTATGTCATGTCTCATTTCACTTCCGTGAAATATAATCCCAATTGTACATGAGTGGCAGTGTGGCACGCTGAATTGGACCAAATTAAAGAAGATACACATGAAAAAATTTCATTTAATTTTTTTTTTTTTCTAAACGATGATGCGATAAGATTAAAGAAGAGAGACGTGTACACAAAAGTCAAAATTATGTATTTTGATGGGAGGGCCAATAAACTCCTTCTCTTTGACAAGGCAGAGGAGAAGGTTGTGCAATGAAGGTGGGATAATGCTGGCCTGGCATTAGTACTGAGAAATCTGATGCATATGATATAGTTTGTACCTGCCACAAAAGTAATGTGCTTATTAGAACCTGGAGAAGTAGTTTTCCAATTTATGTACTTGCCAATCTATTTCTCTTATAATAAAGTTCTTTATTCCTGTTCTCCACAAAGAAATGGTAATGGATCAAAATTTCACACACATCCCTGACCAACTGGGAAGAAGAGAGACTTACTGTTTGTGAATCTCCAAGTTTCTGCATTTGTGGTGATTCCAAGTGGGCAGTAGACTCACCTCGAGACGAAGAAAATGATGTATTTGGCCTAAACAGATGCTCGAGTATAGCCATTATAACAAACATTGATATCAATATTGCTGTAGCCATAAATCCAAAAGAAATGGCATTCATGGATGTGCCGAAGCTATTCCATCGACCTTCTCTGCCAACTTCTGTTTGAGACGAACCGCCATAGATGTTCCATGGCTTTGGCCTTCCAGAAGTAAGCTCGCTCATCGCTACTTTTCTGCTTCAATCTCCCGAAAGAAGATCCTTTCAGTCGAGTTTGAATCCTGCCCCCGGCTCAGTATCTGGCAGAACTCAATGATTTTGATCTAGATCTCTCAAATGGTCAAGATTCAGGAATTAGTACAACTAGTAATGCAAGCAAAGAAGTTCTTTCGATTTCAAAAAGAACACAGATTGTAAAGAGGAGAATCCATTGAAAGTCTTTGTTAAACAAGATTCCTGTCAAGTAAGAACAAGACAGCCCTATTCCTCCAAGGATTACCTAGGATGCAGCTCAATCTAGCTACGTAACTGCTTTATAGAGAATAGAAAATGTAAAGCGAAAGGTATAGTATATATGATAATAGCAGTTAAAAAACTTTTTAATGTTTTGATGTTTGTCATTATTCCTCGATACCTAACTTAATGAGTTGCCTGGATAAGCCAACTTAAAAAAAAAATTGTAATCATGGGCCTTCATTCAAGTTTGAGATACTGTAATCCTAGAGGTGTAAATCAGACCATGGCGCTTCGGTTTTGAGGCTGCTATGCACATTCGATTGAAACACAATTTAGTCTACTAGTGTAAACCGAGCCATGCCGGATGATTTTGAGGTGGCCTGGCTCAGTATCGACCACGCCAAAAATTATATGGACTTGACACCTCCCATTAGCGTGCCCCATTGGCTCATACCAGGCATGGCACACGAACTTTGCAATTCAATCTTTTCGCCAACATTTTTTCCATTTTTGTTTATATACATGTCTGTGTGGGCTGATCCGTGCGGGTTGTCAACCTCTACAGTCGAGTCTGGCACAGTTTTGAGTGTAGAACTAGGCCGGCACACGACACAACCTCGTCACGAGCCTGGTGGTCATCCATATCTCTGCACCCTTGGTTAATGTATATGAGAATACATTTGCTGAGCCTCATTAGACCAGCCTAGTTTGCATTACTGAATAGATGGAATCGACGAATGTTTCGTTCGTCATTGACATAAGAGTACGAGAGTCTATCATTAATAGCATTAAATCTGTTCCATTTCTTAACCAAAAATTTAGAAACACTGTCGAAATCCCTAAAGCGCTATAATTGACAGAGAAAATTTTCAAGAAACTTTGATTACAAACAGATTCATCATTTAAAAGTTGGTAACATATCACATAATCACCCACTCGGTACAGAAAGCTGTCATGGAATTTGATAAAGAAAATAAAGGCTGCAGCAAGTAACATTTTAAATTTATAATGGTGCACTATGATTGAGCAGGTGTGGAATCAAATCACATTATGCAGTACAAGTAGAGAATTTCAAAAAGAGAATAAATGTAGGATATTTTTCAGCTTTGCGCTATCTCAACACTCCATTATTCAACCTCAAGAAAAAACAAGAGTGTGTAGATCTAAGAAAAGGAGGTGATGTTGATCACTGTAACACGGACAAGCATGACTGGACATGATTACAAAATAGACAACAGCGTGTCTAATGTTATTTTACTAGCGAGTGAATTGCCTATTTGGTCACTNAGTGAATTGCCTATTTGGTCACTGAACTTTCAGTCATGTTTCCTGAACTTTTAAAATCATCCAAATCATCATTGAAGTTTACAAAAGTTTCCACAAGGTCACTAAACTTTAAAAATCACCACATTCATCACTGAACTTTGCAAAATGTTTCTCAATGGTCACTAATTCAATGATCTCCTAAGAAACCTTTTGTAAAGTTTAGTGATCCGGTGGAAACATTTTGCAAAGTTCAGTGATGAATGTGGTGATTTTAAAAGTTCAGTGACCTCGTAAAAACATTTTGTTAAGTTCAGTAATGATTTATGTGATTTTGAAAGTTCAGTGATCCCTTAAAAACATGGCTGAAGGTTCAATGACCAAATCATTTTGTTAAGTTCAGTAATGATTTATGTGATTTTGAAAGTTCAGTGATCCCTTAAAACCATGGCTGAAGGTTCAATGACCAAATAGGCAATTCACTCTTTTACTAGCGGACCTAAAGATGTCGAGCTAGGCCAGCCTCAACCCATGAGGTGGGGCCGGTAGTTCAGTTTTCATGTATATGAAATAGCACCTTCCTAATAATGAAGGTTCCAAAAAAGCTTGGTGAATAATAGAAACAAACATGAGATAACCAATGAACCTAGGAACCTTCAGAAAAAGTTAAGGAAAAAAACGTTGCTGTAGTTGTTAACACTATGAAAGGTAAGAAATGACTGCATCGAGGAAGGGAGAGGAATTTTTCCCTTTTATCTTCAATGTGATAAGGATCTTTTCCAATGAGACAATCACCATGTCTTCGAAAAATTTGAATGCTTTTCAAAATCTATGCCTCGAAATTCATTTTAATCATGAACACCCAAAAAATAAAAAGAAAATGCTACATTTTTTATTGTTTGGTTGGTTATGATGAACTCAACAAAACGTGTTCAATATTACGTACCAAGGTGATTCATGATGATATTCTCGTGAAATTTTCATTAGGTAGAATTTGCTCAACTAAAATATGATTACTTCCATCGAAATCTATAGAAAAAAGCACAGAAATCAATGTCCTTTTTCATGATTATGGTAAATTGTAACATACAGAGCCCACAAAATTTCATTCTTGATATTTTAATTTTTGAATAAACATAACCATGTATCATGTATGTCTTTTATCAATGTTGGAGTCAAATCAAGGAAAGAAATTGTATTTTTCATTTAAGACAATTTCTTAAAGAGAAGGTCCCAATATAAGATACAAGTATTGAGCAAAATGTTGAAAAAAGATGTCCACTAAACTCACTTTTCTAGCTGGTTCATTGTTCAAAGAGTTCTAAACAAGTCTTCCAAATTTAACTTTTTCTTTATACCACACTGAATTCCTCAGGAAGGGTTAGCTTTCCATGCTCAACCTTGCTACGTTACCAGACAAATTTGTCATCTTCCTTGATAAAATGCTACATTAGTAGTTCATTTTTAGAAAAAAAAAATTTGTTCCAATCACTCGTTGTCACACCTTCATCTGTCATCTAGGATGTCAAATTCATCTAAGAAAATGGCATTATTCTTCCATGCTAGATGTTCATTGCATAAAAGATTAGAGACTCTTACCAAAATCAAGATTAGAGCTCAAAGCCATTAAGAGCGCTACCCGCTATGAACTAGATTCAAAATCGATATTGTGTGTGGAACAATTGAAGTTTGTCCAAAGAGGCCTAATTCAAGACTCCATTATGGTTCTCTCAAATGAAAACTGTTATCGCTAAATAAGGTTCAATTCCAAAAGACACATACACGTATTGCACAGCATAACATTGCCACTATAAAATATATATATTTACCTATTTTGAAAATTTAAAACTCATATGGATTGTTGCAACATAAATGTTATTTAAGTTTTAAATTTCAAAACTAAAGGTAATTTTAAATTCAGTTTTCTATTTTAATTTACATGTTAATACAAAATCAAAACTCATGATTAATGGATTATAACTTAATACTTAAATTGGATTTATTTTTATGAATGTGGAGGTTATATTTGTCCCTATAAAAGAAGTGGTGATTTCATTGTTTGATGCAAGAAGAGGAAAACACAACTTGAAAGAATATCATATATACATTTCATATTTCTATAGTTTGGCAACTCAATAAATATCCATTTTTTTTATCTCCTTGTGATCGTGCACATAGAAGGAGAATCGGCAGTGAGTCATGTGTGTTTTATCTGGGGAGCCGTGTAGTGTTGAAAGTACCATCACAAAGGGGAGGTAACACAACTTTAAGACAGCGTTTTCGACGTGACTCCCTAAAACTTGTTTTTTAATTCTCTACTTATATTTTACATTTATATTATAGATGAATTCTTATTCTTATTTTATTTAATTGGTTATGGTAATTGACAAATAATCTACACACAAATCACATGTTTTCCCAACAAGTAGTATATGTGAATTCTTTAAATGTGTGATTAAAAAGTAGCTCGAGCGTTTATAAACTATTTATAAATATGAGCCAAACAAATTACGACCACACCGTCAATTACATACAATTTTGAAGTTTACTTTTACTTTCTTAATATTGTCAAAAATTCCACATACACGATATAGAATAATTCTAATATTGCTTCTTTCCTTGGGGTAGGAAACACCTATTCGCTCCCAAAGGTGACTGAAAAGCGAACTAGAATCTAGTTTGAAGGAACCATCACTTTGTTAGGCAGAATTGCAAAACAACGATGGACATGTGATCGAAACCTTATTGATTCTAGATGAATATCACGATGTGATTACCTTCTAAATTCTATTAATTCTCAAAAACTAAGCATCAATTACTCATACATTGACTCGTGAATTTTGAGAATTTGGACTCGTTGATTAAAATAACAGTGAAAATTAAAGAAATTGGAGAACTTCAAAGTCAATAATTTTTATTTAATAAAAACCAAGAAACAAGAGACATGGAATGAGAATTTAAATACTAAAACCTAGAATAAAACACTAATCTAGCAAAAAGACCTATCATATTGCATCAATATCCCATTCATTCATCTTGTTTATGTTTATAAGTCGTCTAAAAATACTAAAATCACTTTTTATCTGCACATTTCATGAAACCCACAAATAATAATGACTTACATTCAACTCTCAATTATATCTATTTATTATTTAAACTGAACATTACATCTTGTCAGCAAAAGATTATGCAAATACTGGTAGCATGTAGATGTGTCAATCCGGGTGGTCCGGGTCGAGTCGGGTCT